>CM060062.1:41277939-41377939 GCA_030533445.1 Cyprinodon diabolis | reverse complement strand
ATAGGTACATTACACATACAGTTTCCAGTGTTGTATAGTAACGAAGTAAAAATACTTCACTTAAGTATATTTTGGAGTACTTTGAACTTTCCAAGAGTATACATTTTGTTGAGAACTTTCACTTTTACTTTACGAACTGAATTGCATACTTTTACTCCGATACATTTTCAATGTTTGGTTTAGTTATTAAGTAAAAAAATAAATAAACGAGCGAGAGAAACGCAACTGTTTTGACCCCACCTACTGACTACAAAGTCGGGTCTTGCCTGGGCTTGTTCATCAACACCAATAGGTTACACCTTTTTCGCAAAGCCAGTCTAAATTTATCCTACACTTGGTTGTTTATATTATTTTAAGTGAATTTAACCTTCATGTTAAACCAAATGTTTATTTATTTCTAGATCGTTTTTGCAGTGTGGCTCTTTCATAAAGGCAGACCTGATAGTAGATGGATCTCTGCAGCTTATTTGGCTTCTTCTCTAATCAATGGTCTCTGTGCCAAACTGTCAGTTTAGGTGGACCATCAAGATGTGCTAGATTTTTTTTCCACTCTTAGCATTAGAGACAACATAAGCCAGCAGTTCTTTGTCAGCTGTCCAAAGTACAGGGTATTTCGTTATAACCTAACCCTGTTTTACTCCTCTCTACATCGTTCTCCCTGACCTGTCTGCTGCCCATCTTGGTTTCTATGGGCCTGTTATTGACTAATGTTAAACTAACCTATTATGCTTTCAGAGATAAACTTGATTTATATTGAAGGGAAGTTATATATTGTATAAGTTCACAAATTACCTGACTTCTGAAGGAATTTGGTTGCACTGAATTTCATTTAAGGGCATCAGAGTTATAGAAGGCTGCATCTAAATGCACACCACACTTTTAAAATGTTTGAAAATATACATTTTTTTCACCTTTATTTACTTCAGGTTTTTGGTTTTTATGTTAGAAAATCCAGAAAAGTTGACGGGGCACGATAACCTTCCCAAGACACCATTTACTTTAGACACATATTGGTTCAGGCTCAATAAATGTTTTAATGAAATCTAAAGACAGGAAGCACTGAAAATAACACAAATAAGGCCAGTTTCTGAGATTATAATGACCGAGTTTTGTTCTAGCATTGACAACCTGGTCAGTTTCTTGTCATGTTGCTGTGGTTAAAGTTGCAAAGAGAGCAAAATGACAAAAAAAAAAGATGTAAAAGTAGAATGGGAAAAAAAACTGATAGAAATACACAGAATATACTTCATGTTATACATTTTATAAACTACTCTATAGCAACATTATTTTTAATATAAATGTATGCAAATATTTCTTAATGGTTTATGAAAAGCAAAAAAGGTGTTGAGTAGACCTCTTCAGGTGCTGCTTGAGGTAATGTTGTTAGAGGGGGAGAAGTGTGCTTTGACCTCCTCCGGGCGAGCTTGTCAGAGATCATGATTTACTTTAACACCAACCATCTGCTTCATCTCTACTCCTCCACTCTATCTTTATCTATCTATCTTTCTTTTGTCCGCTTTTTTTAATCACTAAATGACCTTGTTAATGGAACTGAATATATATTTGTTGGAAAAAATCCATCAGTTTGCCTGAACGATTGATTCCAATATCTATGGCGTGTGCCAAGGCCAATATACTGCTAAACTATTATTGAAGGAACTCTTTTATGCCATGTATGACAATGAAAATAATTATAAAAAAGGTTAAATTCCAGTCAGTCTTTTTAAAGCATGTGCCCCCCCCCCCCCCACCACACACACACACACACACACACACATACACACATATGCACACGTACACACCAACAGCAGGATGGATGTTGGTAGATCTCTTTATTGGATTTCACAGATGAGTTAAGCTGACTGTATTAGATCTGTTGAGGGGAATTTATTATCTCTCACTGTTCCTTTTTTTAAAACAGCTTCTTGTGAAGGCATTTCAAGCACTAAAGTGGTTATATGATATTCAATTATACTTCAGGATACCTATGCCAGCTTAAGGTGAAGACGATGCAGGTTTAATTAGTAGCATTAACCTGAAAGTACAAAACAAAGCGATTGTGTTTTAGTCGGTAGGTTAGAGGGTTAGGAATCCATCCAAGCTCCAGTCTTAATGACGGATTAGTAATCTAGCAGTTATTTGACAATTTGGGAGAAAACGACAAGAACACTTTCTTAAAACTAAAAATTATTTCTTACAAGTTCTCATGCTGGCCAACAGGTGCGAACATACAGCAAACAGATAAACACGTTATAAATAATTAAAAGGCTGCATGCGATTGTGCACAATTATACAAATAGCAAAACATAAAAACACAGACAAAAAAAAAAATTCTTCAGAAAAACGCTGCAAGAGCTGACAATAAAAAAACACTGAATTCTGGCTTCATTAGACGAAAATGAAGCAGACCACTAGAGGAAGCTGACTTCATCTTTGGATTGATTACAGGTCATTTCTTTTGTTTATTTCTTCTGTTTTTCTGTTGCTTTGGTTTTCTGTGTTAGCACATTGCGCTTTGGAGTTTGTATCACTCAGGTATTTACATCACATTTGTAGTCTGTGGCATGTTGAGCCATTTTACTGCTCATTTTACCGTTCAGCTGCTGTAAATTCCACCCCTGGTAAATAGTGTAAAAACTTAAAATAATAAAACGAAAATAAACATTATGTAATTTTTTTCTATCTCACGCTTGAGAAATTTACCTCTGCATTTAACCCATCCCCTTGGGGAACAGCGTGGGGGGTAAGGGTCTTGCTCAGGAACCCAGAGTGGAGGCTGTGGGAATCAAACCAGGTACTTGCAACCTTCTCAGAGCACAAGCGCACTGCTCTAACCCACTAGTGCAACACTCCCCTGCACTAATTTGATGTTGCAGGAGCACAAAATCCTGCTGAGAAATTTTGAATAAAGAGACTAAAATTATGGTTATAATGCAAAAATTTTGCCTATAAGTTATGGCTACTCATCGGCGCAGTGGATAGCACTGCTGCCTTGCAGCAAGAAGGTTCTGGGTTAGATTCCTGGCCCAAGGTCTTTCTGCATGGAGTTTCCATGTTCTCCCTGAGCATGCACGGGTTTTCTCTGGGTACTGTGGCTTCCTCCAGTTGGTCACCCTGATGTGATGCCTTGCGGCAATAGGATCCTCTGGTATGGGGTTCGGCATGCTCACACCTTGCATCTGTGGATTCTCTCCTAATAATCCAGCATTCTACAATTCAAAAACATTAGTTAGGTTAAATTTCCTTTAAATGACCCTTTAATAGGAGTGTTTGTATGAGTGGTGTTCTTTCTGTAGGTCTCTTGCTTTGTGATGGACTGGCAACCTGTGCAGGGTGCAGTGGCGGCCGGCCCATAGGGGGCGCTGGGGCACCGCCCTCCCTGATAAGAAGAGAGAAACGTAAAATATATTTTTAGAAATTAACTCATAAATGTCAGTTTTACTCTTTAGAGTGTGTACCTATAAGCAAAACAAATTATATAAACTACATTTCCCTATCTACTGTCATTCATTTGTGGATTTCCAAAGACAGACTCCTACCGTCTCTGTCTTGGGGCTGTGATCAGACAGACCCACATTTGCAGAGAATCTGTCAATCATGTACTATTGCTAGGTGAATTTTATGGCCAATCAGCGTCTCAGAACTTTATGGTCTTGGGGCGCTGAAAATACTGCGCTTTAACAGGCTTCTGCACCCAAGCGCAGGTGCAGACAATTAGAGGGATGATGGCGAACGTAACGAGCGAGATGCAGCTTCCACCAAATTCGGTGAGATCCTTATTTATCTACCCGTTTGCCAGAAGAACATCCCTGTTGTAGGATATGAAAATTTCCTGTCATGGTTATTGTGACTGCGACGAATCCACCTCGTCGCTTAAAACTTTGCGTGCCACACACACATTCCTGTCTTTGTGAGGACCAATTCACTCGCGCTGAGCCCAGTAGCTCCATTAACTTAAAACACACAAGCTGTTCCTGGTTACCTGCTGGCGTATTGAGAGTGCACATTTAATATTTCAGTGGGGTTAGCCGTGTGTGTGTGTGTGTGTGTGTGTGTGTGTGTGTGTGCTACGGGGACTTGTCATCTTCAGTCTGGCTGTGTCTTTGCTGGGTTCAAACCCAGTTTGGTGTAATTGAATAAGTCAATGAATTTGTGTAAAAGAATTAAGTTGTAAAAATTATTTGTTTGTTTTTGTACATCAATTGTTTGTGGAGGTAATATATGGACAAAACTGATTTATGAGAAGAAATCAGAAATAAGAGAGCCTGAGGGTAGGGGCTTAAACTATTTAATGAGCGCTGTGGGAAGAAGAGCGGCCATTTCTGTTTTCTTTATTCTTTGTTACATTGCTGGTAACTGGAGGGAGGCTGAGGCCCAGAGGATCTTGTATATGTTTAGTTTCTTTTGCACCCTGTTTTGAGTTTTTGAGCACAATAAATCACCAACACCGGTAACCCGACTGAGCCTGGATTCTTGGAGGCCAAAGAACCCCGTCACAGTGACCCAAATCATCACTGTTACTGGTATTATATAATAAATTAAATCATTACTGTTAAATTGTATGTATTGTGCAATTGTTTATTTGAATTCTTATTCCGGATTAGTTGGAGACATACACTAGGCTATATCAGCCCCACCAAAAATCACCAGCGGCCACTGGCAGGGTGTCCCCATTTATCTTGCCAATGACTGCTGGAGAAAGCCAGTTTTTTCGCAACTTTACCAGTAGAGTGAATCAAACCAAGGTTGTTATTGTCACACAATTCACCAAACCTTTATCTTGATTTTAGGAACAAGTTGAATATGTCTTCCTCGTCATCTTCACCATCGAGACCTTTACCAAGATTCTTGCCTATGGTTTAGTCATGCACCCCAGCGCCTACATACGAAGCGGTTGGAACCTGCTGGATTTCATCATTGTCATTGTCGGGTAGCTTAACTACTTGAGAGTCACTTTTTTATTTTTGTAATTCTTATGAAACCTATGCAGCAACATTGATTTGCTCGTCTGTGCAGGTTGTTCAGTGTGATAGCAGAGGGTATGACGGATCATAAGCCAGGAGAGGCCCACCATGCTGCAGGAAAACCTGGAGGTCTGGATGTTAAAGCTCTCCGAGCTTTCAGAGTGCTGCGACCTCTTCGGCTTGTGTCTGGCGTACCAAGTATATATATTTTCAAATATATATATATTTATAGTTGGTCTTTGTTTGTGCCTATACTTAGTTCAATGTTTGCTTTTCCTGTCAGGTTTACAGATTGTGTTGAACTCCATTATGAAAGCCATGGTCCCTCTGCTCCACATCGGCATGCTTGTCATGTTTGTCATCATAATTTACGCCATCGTAGGTTTAGAGCTTTTCCTAGGCAGGATGCACAAGACGTGCTTTGACACCAGCACAGGTCTGTCTGTTCCCTGGATTTTCTCACATATCCTACACTTCTCTGACATCCTACCTCAATCCCTGTGCTTCTCCTGCTGTTCTCCTGCTGCAGGTCTTATGGTGGAGGACGATCCATCGCCGTGCGCTTTTGCAGGTGTCGGTCGTTTCTGTGTCACTAACGGCACTGAATGCAAGGGGAAGTGGGAGGGTCCCAACGGCGGCATCACGAACTTTGACAACATTTTCTTTGCCATGCTAACAGTCTTCCAGTGCATCACTATGGAGGGTTGGACAGATGTGCTCTACTGGGTACAGACACACATCCCTCCAGATTTTACTGCATTTTGTCTTTTTTTAAGATTTTTACCACTGGTTCCAGTTAACATTCCCCACAAATACTTTAATCCCTAAGATACAGATGTTTAAAACTTAAAGATGATAGATTCATTTTCTTTACTGCACTAATATCGTCTTGATCAGAAACATGTAGAAATATCTAACATTTTTAAACACAGTTATCAAGTACAGTAGTAGCCATTCAAAATTTACCCACTTTCCTTAAAAGGTCCTTGGCTGGTCCCGTACAATTCCTTTTTTAAACATCAATCTTTGTACTAAAATATTCTTTCTTTCATGATTTGTGGACATTAAGATCTAGAGAGAAGCACATTTTCCTGGTCAGACCCTGTAATTCAGTGAAAGGGGCATTTTAAATGGCTGTAGAATGGAAGAAGTGCGGAAATAATTTCCTTTACCAAAATCTGGTTCCACATTTTTTAGACCTGCTAAAATTGATAGCAATTAAATAATTTCTCTAATTTTTTATCGCTTTTTTTAAACTAATCATTGCTAATTAGAAATCCATGGCTTATTTTTAAGTTTTCATTTTCTATTGACATAAAGATAGAGAGTGGTGCAGGTGCTCTTTCTCTAAGCCATTTATTCACAAAGTTGGGGTCGTGACCCTGCTTGATTGTCCTTGATCAACCAGTATGGGATCTTGAGATCCACTACAAAAATTAAACTAAATAATCATTCATGTTAAAGTGCTTAAATATATAAAAGAATCACTTAAAAATGAACAAAAACAAATTTTTGGTTCTTAAAGCTATTTGAAATGTTTCAAAAAAGTAAAAAAAAGTTTCACATGAACAATCAACTGGACTTTGTTTTCCAAGTTTGAGAACGTTTCGCTTCCCATCCAGGAAGCTTTTTCAATTAAAAATGTTCAAAATTCCAATTTCAAATTTTCTTTCAATTTCTTAAACTGAAAAAAAAAAAATCCAGTGGTTTGTTCTTCAACTTTTTCAACTTCACCAGCTGTTTGACATGTTGCTACACCCGTGGTTAAATGGTTATGCAGAAACGTTTTGGTATTTAACCAATAGTTTGGGTAATGAGTAAACTGACTTTTTAAGTCAGAAGCAAACATTTTTAGAAACCTCTGCTCAAATCTACACTTCAAAATGAAATAAACAAGAGAAAATTTTAACCAAGCAATAGATGCAGTTATATACCCCTCTCTGCGGCCAGCAACCCTCTAGGTCATGTCATCATGTTTTGTTAGGTGGATATTAAGGGAGGTAGGAAAAAGAAAGAAAAACCTCACAAAGCTCTCAAAAGGCTGCACTAAAGAGATGCATCTTAGAGTCACCATGACTATTAGGTTTTATATACAGTAGAGGCCAATGTTTGGGAAGCAAGTCAACCAACACAGATGTTCGGTGTTTCTTAAAAACTATTGTGGCTTTACATGTCAGGTTACATCAGACAAAGATTGATATTTTCAGTAACAAAAACTCCACATTGTTTTAGTGTGAAATTAGGATAAATATGTAGAAAAAAAAACTCAACATTGCTAAACACAGTAGAAGATCAGTGATACTATGGGCCAGTTTATCTTCCAAATGCCCTAAAAAAAATAATTTTATACCGCAGCATCAGTTGCGATTTCTCACTTAATACAAGATAGGCTAAACGTCCCCTGGAATGATGATAACTGGTCAAATATGCAATGTTAAACCCATTAATGTAACCGTTAGACTCTCTGCATTGAGGCAACCTTTGCAAAGTAGAGCTCTGATTGGATAACAACCCAAAAATCTGTCACTTGCACTGAGGCTAAGGCTTAAGCCCCTCACAGCAGCTATTTTAACCCGTTGTAGTAATTTATTTTATTTGTTTCAACATTCGTTAATGCAATACATAGCAACAACTGCCACTGTTTATCTTAAGTGCTTTGGACGTGACCAGAATAGTAAGATAAGACAGTAGCAGCAACAGTTTTCCAGAGAGAAAATCTCTAATGATCCAAAAGTAACTCTAATAATTGTTGAATCCTTGATTTTCTGATAAATAATAATTATAATCGGATTTTTCTTTCTGAAAAATGTGTCACGATTTGGCTATGGTTAGTTGACCCAAAAGCAGAGGCAGGGAGGCAGAGGTGAATCTCTTGTGGATTTAATAATGACTTAACAGAAAACAGAGGCAGGTTATCAAAAAATGAAAAACCATGGAGACATCAGGGGAATCACAATCATAAGGAGGAAGGCACAGAGAGAAGGAGTTGGAGCATGTTTGACGGTGTTTGACGAGGACCCAGCAAAGGGGAACTGAAGAGAGAGGGCTTTTTAAAGGAGACTGAGACAAAGACAGGGCTAATGAGGAAACTGGGAGCAGGTGTGCAAAGAACTAGAGAGGGAAAGAGCTAGGGAAGAAGGAGAACATAAGAGGGCAGCAGAGAGCAACAAATAGTAACCTGGAAGACTGGAAATAACAACAAAATGATAATCAAATAACTAGGACTATAAAACGTGGAAAAAAAGAAAACTAAACACTAGAAAACAAAGAGTAAAGTAAGACTGAATACTCAAAAGAAAAACATAACAGAAACCGAAACCTGACAAAGTCAACTTAAAGCTTACATTTTTCCTAAACTTTCCTGGTAAGATTATGTTGTTTTGATATAATTTTACTGCATTGTATGTCCAATATTAATGTACTGTATAACTGTCCTTCTCTCCGTGTTTTCACACAGATGAATGATGCCATTGGCTTCGACATACCATGGGTTTACTTTGTTTCTTTGGTCATCTTTGGATCATTTTTCATCATCAACCTCGTATTGGGTGTACTGAGCGGGTGGGTTGCCGATACCTCGCTTATTTCCATCTTTCTTTGGGTCGTTCCTCTGTGGTGATCGATAAAGTGTGTGTTTTTGTAAAGTTTTAAGTGTTTTCCTTTACAGAGAGTTCTCTAAAGAAAGAGAGAAGGCCGTTGCACGGGGGGAGCTGCAGAAAGCTCAGGAGAGCAAGCAGATGGAGGAGGACATGATCGGCTACATGGACTGGCTCATAGAAGCCGAGGATGTGGACGAAGAAGGAAACAAACGTTGGTTTGAAGTGTTTCCCCACCAAAACTCACAGTTTTAGCTCGTAGCATTTCAAGCCCCACATTAAAAACTATTTTCTACGTTTCTGAAGGTGCTGCCATCGCAAAGAAGAAGATGATGAAGAAGTTTGGTTGGTACAAACACAGCGAGGATGGAGGAGGTAAGAAAGCCTTATTTATTGTTTCTGACTTTTTAATTTGCTTCTGCTACAATTTTCCAACGTTTATTTTTTATTGCTTAACAGAGTCGGACTCTGATGATGACATCGCATACCTGGACGATGATAGTGGCTTCTGTGCTTCACTCATGTAAGCAAACCAGGAAGAGGCCAACTTCAGTAACTAATCAGCTGCGTACAAGACAGGATTTGGTGATTGTGCTAAAATCCTTCCTCTGCTTTATCTTGAAAGGGCGAAGATGATGGCCAACAGCTTCTGGTGAGATATTTTTACTCAAACTTACGAACGCAGTAAGAAGCAGAAATTTTCATTGAGCTGTTTTGCAATTTTTTTTCTCAAACATTAATTTAATTTATTATCTCTAATTTAGCCTTTCAGCTCATTTTCTCAGTGTAGTTTATTTTAAATCCTCAGCTTTCTGATTGTCCTTGCTCTTCTTACTCATTTTCTTTGCCTGATTGATCCTGATGTTTTTATTTTTGCATCATAACTGGTCCGGTTACAAGCAGATTGTTTGTCCTATATTTGTTTCATTTAGCAAAGTCTAACATTTAGAAGGACATAGAAGAGCCACACCATCTGGTGTAGCAGATATTTTTAAGATAAATGGGTGGAGATTAGGGATTGGCAGAAGTGTCAAGTAAACACTTCGTACTTAAGTACACTTTTTAGGTATCTATACTTTACTCGATTAATTATTTTTCTACCTACTTCTGACTTCTACTCATTACATTTTCACACAAGTATCTGTATTTTCTATTCCTTACATTTTTAAAACAAACGTTACTCGTTACTCTTGGCTTCAGTTTAATGTTTATAAATATTTATTTCACATCATGTGCTCCATCCAATGCAGATCATTGGCTCCATCCACATCTAGTGAAAACTAGTGTCATTGGATGAGTCATATAACGCAAACACTCATTGGTTAGCTAAAGGAAATCATCAGAAGCAAGCAGGTGTTCTTCAAACTGCAAACTTGAATTATCTATGCCATGCTACAATGTCGGATTCATAAAAAGATGTTGAAATGTCTGAAAGGACGGACACAGGCGAGAGCGTAGCGGTAGACATCCTTGGCCCTATCTCAAAGAATTTTTCGAAATAGTCAAAAAAATTTGATTTCAGTTCATATAGTGGCATCTGGCTGTTTTTTTTTAAAGGTTACTGAATACTTTTATACTTTAAGTACTTTTTGGAGCACATACTTTTTCACTTTTACTTGAGTAAAGAGGTCAAGTTGATACTTAAACTTTTATGAGAGTGTTTTTAAAACTGCAGTATCTATACTTCTACTTAAGTAACAAATGTTTGTTCTTTTGACACAACTCGGGCTTGGACTAATTTAGTAATCGATTAATCGTTAACTGGAGTATAGAGACTGTAAAACATGCCTTTAATAATACCTGCTCTAACCCCACTTAGAGCAGTAATTATATCAAAATTGTAAAAAAATATATATAACCGTTTTGCATTTCAGATTTAAAAAAATAAATGGTCTGTCAACATGCTCTATCCAGAACTCTCAAGTGGAAAAGTTTGAGTTTATCCTGGTTTATTTCGTAAAAAATCTTCTTTAAGGAATCTTTGGTTATGCTGATATTTATTGAAAAAACAATCGAGAGATTAATCGATCAGCCAAATAATCGTTAGTTGCAGCCCTAGTAGTGATTAGTTTAAAATGAAGATAAATAGATGGACCTCTTATTTATCTTTTTCCACTAATGTCAAAAAGCTGTGTTTGCCTTTAGTGACCAGTTGTGCCAGCTCAACCATACATTCAGAAAAAACTGCCGTGTTGCAGTAAAGACCACTAACTTCTACTGGTTGGTGCTGCTGCTGGTGTTTCTCAACACGGTGGCCAGCGCCTCGGAGCACTACGGACAGCCCAAATGGCTCACAGAAATGCAGGGTAATGAAAAACAATCAATTCTGTTCTGCCAGCTTTCATTTCTTTAGAGGATTAAGATGTCATCATCCATCTTCTTGGTTCCTTCAGAGCGAGCCAACAAGATCCTGCTGCTGCTCTTCACCTTGGAGATGCTGATGAAGATGTATGCCTTCGGCCTCCAGATCTACTTCATGGCCCTGTTCAACCGCTTCGACTGCTTCGTGGTGTGCGGCGGCATTCTAGAGACGCTGCTTGTAGAGATGGACGTCATCCCGCCTATCGGCATCTCCGTGCTGCGCTGCATCCGACTGCTCCGCATTTTTAAGATGACCCGGTGAGTGGTACCAGATCCAGATGTTCAGCTCAGACTCAGGTTTCTCACAGCTTTGCACTCCTTCTCTCCACCTTTAGACACTGGGCTGCTCTCTCCGACCTGGTCACCTCACTGCTCAACTCCATGAAGGCTATCTGCTCCCTTCTGCTCCTGCTCTTCCTCTTCCTCATCATCTTCGCCTTGCTGGGGATGCAGCTGTTTGGAGGGAAGTTCAACTTTGACGAGACTCAGATGAAGAGAAGCACGTTTGACTCCTTCCCTCAGGCTCTGTTGACATGTTTCCAGGTGACTTACATCTCCTCAGTCATGCCCAGTACACGTCCGTCCCTTTAGCCTAAACAGGTCCTGGCATTCCTCTAATCTGTTATAGATTCTCACTGGAGAGGACTGGAACGCTGTGATGTATGATGGCATAATGGCGTACGGAGGGCCGATCTTCCCTAACATGGTGGTTTGCATTTACTTCGTCATCCTCTTTGTTTGCGGTAACTGTATCCTTTCTCCACTTAAACCCATTTGAATACCAGTTTTTGTGAATGTGATCTTGTCCCACGATGGAAATAAATCGAAATCCTTGACACCTGGATCAGACATCCTGCTCAATGTGTTCTTGGCTATCGCTGTGGATAACTTGGCAGGGAGCGGTGGAAAGAAAAACGTGGAGTAAGCTGTAGTAATGGTCCATCTTAGACACGTCGATAACCTTTTTGTTCTCCTGTGGATGTGCTTTAATCACATTAAAAAGGCTTGATCCAAGCCAAACTGTCCTGTTGTCCTTTCTATTTAGGGAGAAAAAGGAAGAAGAAGAGGAGTGGGATGAGGACGAGGAGAAAGAGGATGAAGATGCAGGGGTAGGGCGTGTTTTTTTTGTTTGTTTTTTCTGAATACATGTATGATGTGCATCTTCCATTTCCAAATTGTGTAAAAGGCTTTAAACTCAATTTTCAGTTTGTATCCTCCCATATTATCATCACTTATCAAAAAAAGCAGGTCAACAGGACTTTTCTTTATTTTTTTCCTCCCATAATATTTCACTAAGGGCGAAGAGAAAGAGGGTTATTTTTGTTAGCTGAAATACAAAATAACAATGCCTTCCAAAAAATGAAAACTAACTAGACTGTAATCAGGTTTATTAACTTTCCGTAAAAATTCAAAAAATATCCACTGAACTTGGTTTCCAAGATTTGAAGACGTTTCTCCACCTCTCCAGGAAGCTTTCTCAATTCAAATGTCTGGATCCGCAGTGAGTTTGAGTCTTATATGGACAAGGCCTTGTATCGCTTGGAAACATGCAAATGGTAACCGATGAATGGGTCGTTTAGTTCCATCGTTAGCCTGTAATATCTGAACCTGTCTATGATTCTAGGGGTCGGTCGTTAAAGGGGGGATTGCCATTAAGGGGGGGATTGTCTCCTGTAATACCTGAAACCTGTCTATGATTGTTAAGGGTCGGTCGTTAAGGAGGTATTGTTCACCGGCTGGAGCGGGTAGGTCCCTCGTTCCTCTGTGATGGGGTGGGGGGGTTTGGTGATATCTGGAAGGGATCAGGTCTATGATTGAATTGTATGTTTTTGGACGCTGGAATCTGAGTCCACCACCTCTGTTTAAAGTTGGTTTTTCTCTCTTAACATAGATGGCTTCCTTCACGCACCTCTCAAACCACCTATTTTCTTTATCCAGAATATGGACATTCTGGTCCTCAAAAGAATGTCCTTTGTCCACAAGGTGTAGGTGTACTGCGGAGTCTTGTCCCGAGGCGCACATTGTTGTTGTGAGAGCACAGAAACACATCGAAGATGCTCTCCGAAACTGTGGATATCCAAACTGGGCTTTTATCAAATCAGCAAGGAAAACCAAAAGACTCGCAACAGAAGACAGCGATGGGAAAATTAAACGCAAAAACATCACAATCCCTTATGTTACTGGAGTGTCGGAAAAGCTCAAGAGGATTTTCTCCAAACACAAGATCCCAGTACATTTCAAGCCAAATCAAACCCTTAAACAGAGGCTAGTGCATCCTAAAGATAAAACCCCCAGACCGAATATGAGCGGAGTGGTATATGCTGTTCAGTGCAGCGAGGAATGCTCTGATCTTTATATTGGAGAAACCAAACAACCGCTCCAGACGCATGGCCCAACACAGAAGAGCGGCCGCCTCGGGACAAGACTCCGCAGTACACCTACACCTTGTGGACAAAGGACATTCTTTTGAGGACCAGAATGTTCACATTCTGGATAAAGAAAATAGGTGGTTTGAGAGGGGCGTGAAGGAAGCCATCTATGTTAAGAGAGAAAAACCAACTTTAAACAGAGGTGGTGGACTGAGGCCCCGTCCACACGAAGCCGAACCCTGACCTAAATTCACAAATTTTTCACCAAACCAGCCTCTCATCCACACGAAGCCGGCGTTTCGGGGGTCTGTAAACGATCTTTTTTTAATTCAGCCTTCAGAGTGGGAAGATTTTGAAACGCCGTTTTCGCGTTTCCATCTTTAAGCTCTAACCGCTTTTTTTTTTTTACACGCATGCGTCATAGCGTCGCCTCTAAACACGCATGCGCGACACAGTATCACAACAACAATGGCGCCGTACTGTGTTGAATGGTTGCTGCTAATGCTACTCACCCTGCTGAACCACGAAAATGGACCCGCAGGGCAACCATGTATAAATATTAGTGCGCATGCCCAACATTTCGTCGCCTATTTTTGCTTTGGCACCACAGCGCCACTTAAAGGCCTGGCATACATTTTGCAGCGTTTTCATGCATTCGTGTGGACGATCACATTTATTTTACGTCTCCGTCTTTACGACA
Organism: Cyprinodon diabolis; assembly: GCA_030533445.1. Taxonomy (NCBI): domain Eukaryota; kingdom Metazoa; phylum Chordata; class Actinopteri; order Cyprinodontiformes; family Cyprinodontidae; genus Cyprinodon; species Cyprinodon diabolis. The sequence goes on along the minus strand of CM060062.1, from coordinate 41,363,949 downwards.
AACGTTCTGGAAAATATTACCGTTTCGTGTTCGTTTTGACTTCGTGTGGACGGGGCCTCAGATTCCAGCTTCCAAAAACATACAATTCAATCATAGACATGATCCCTTCCAGATATCACCAAACCCCCCTACCCCATCACAGAGGAACGAGGGACCTACCCGCTCCAGCCGGTGAACAATACCTCCTTAACGACCGACCCTTAACAATCATAGACAGATTTCAGGTATTACAGGAGACAATCCCCCCCTTTAACGACCGACCCCTAGAATCATAGACAGGTTCAGATATTACAGGCTAACGATGGAACTAAATGACCCATTCATCGGTTACCATTTGCATGTTTCCAAGCAATACAAGGCCTTGTCCATATAAGACTCAAACTCACTGCGGATCCAGACATTTGAATTGAGAAAGCTTCCTGGAGAGGTGGAGAAACGTCTTCAAATCTTGAAAACCAAGTCCAGTGGATATTTTTTGAATTTTTACGGAATGACTATGACCTGGATGACTGAGAACCTTCATCAGCGAGGTTTATTAACGAAAAAATCTTACTGAGTTTTAAGAGATAATGTTTTTTATCATAATGCATGATGCATTATGTTGGCTCTAGTTTCCAGTAGCTGTTTTCTCAGGTGATGAAAGATACAGCAGTCAGGTTATTTGTGTTACTACAGCAATCTGTCCTTATCTAGGATTTTATTTCTATTATTTTTATATTTTTTTTGTTTAGCCCCTGCTATGTAAGTCACATTACGTAAAAAACTATGAGTGAAACTAATAAAAACAACTGAAAATGAGCATATTTAGAAAAGAAAAAATAAAAATAGCTAAAAAAATTGTAATATCCAAAAAAGTTAAAATAGAATTCAAATTCAGAAGTCAACATTAATTAAAACAAAAAATTAGAGGGAAAAAAGACAATTAAAATGTCAAGCCTCTTTAAACCTTTACTATTGCCATGATTTAATAAATTTTTCAGAGGTCTTCATTGTCTCTTATGCGTTCTTCTCCCCAGTTCCCCTAACAGGTTTTAGATGTAAACATGGTGCTGGTTATGGAGCTAGACTAATGTGGTATCAGGGAAACTATCCCTTGTTGGTTTAGTTGAATCAATGATGTATCTCTGTAATGAACCGGATGCGGACCCAAGATTCGCCACAACAGGTCAGTGGCAATTTAAGAAGTTTATTGAGAAAACAGGTGATTAGGACGCCGACTCTCGGGCGTTCAGCTTCCATGTGCTGTCTGATATGACCTGGAGACAGAGGGGCAGGTTAGTGGCGGCTCTGGCAGGTTAGAGTAGAAACTGTCTGATGGACTAACCTGATTTCACACAAGGTTCGGGCTCTGAGGACCAGCCAGGAACAGGTAGTATGTCCAGATATAGATTCAGACATCCAGCTGATAAGCAGAGGGGATTTCAGCAGGTTTGTTCAGTTTCTGATCCAGATATGATCTCCAGTATCATAGGACATAGAGGGGGAAGACAGGCTCATGAACTTTCAGACAGAATTGGGTCTTAGGCACAGGTAATCTTTCCGGAATCCTGACAGATTGACAAAGCTGGTGTCAGGCAGGCGGACAAATCCAAGAAGGGGACAGACAGGCTCAAAAATCAGAGGACAGGACAGGATCAATAACAGGCAGGCAGGCAGGCAACAGACAGGTTTTCAAAAATAAGGCTGGAAGGTTCTCACTGGAATTGGCTTGAAACGATCTGGCACTGGAGACTCATGAGGACGGAGCTTGTTTGCAGATGGAGACAGGTGAAACCAGTAGAGATGGTAGGCATGTTCTCTAGAATAGAGAATAGAAAAAAGTCATTTTTGTTACATTATCGTGAAGGATGCTAAATAAAAACATTAGTGTTTTTTTTTCTTCTTGGCTAAATAAACAAGGTTTAACTTTGTATTTGAGTTTGCACTGCGATGAAATATGTTTCATGCTGTATTTAGGTTAGAATAAATCTGACCTTTTATTTTACTTTAGAACGAAGAGGATGATTGGCAGGAAAATGAGGAGCTGAGAGTCATTGAGGGTCTGGAGGGTGAGTATTACTGACGTCCCGCCTTGCAGAGACGATCAGCCATCAGCTGAATGAGAGATTTAAAAGCAGCTCATTAATTTGTTCTTTATTGCAGGTGTTGCTCCATTAAAGCCAGAGTTCTCCGGCCCTAAAGAGAAGATTGTGCCGATACCCGATGGAAGCTCCTTCTTCATTCTGGGAAAGAAAAACTGGTATTCACACTGGGATTCATATTTTAGCAAAAGCCAAACACCGATGCAGCATGCATGACTCCCTCTCATTCGCTTTATTCTTTAGTTTACGTGTCGCCTGCCACAACCTCATTCACCACCACTACTTCACCAACTTCATCCTCATCTTCATCATCCTCAGCAGCATCTCGCTGGCTGCTGAGGATCCCATCAAATCGCACTCATTCAGGAACATCGTAAGGCTTCCTCAGACAGGCTGCCACTTTAACTCCACGCTCCTCTGTTTCTAATCCTCTCTCCAAGGTGCTGAAACTAAATTCTGAGTTTAACTTCTGTTATCGCCAGGTGCTGGGATACGCAGATTATGTCTTCACTTCGGTTTTCACCGTGGAGATTGTCCTGAAGGTAACGGTTGATAGAATGAAGCTGAATAAATCACAGCAGATGTTTACTCACCTTGTTTCTTCTTCTTGTATAGATGACAGTTTATGGAGCTTTTCTTCACACCGGCTCCTTCTGCAGGAACGCCTTCAACCTCCTCGACCTGCTGGTTGTCAGTGTGTCGCTCACGTCTTTCTTCTTACAGTAAGTAGATAGAAAGAGGAAAATAAATATTAGGTTTACTTTAGGTTTAAACATATGAATGCATTTTCCATATTGTTTTCTCCTCTTTTTGTGTGTTAGTTGGATAATCTTCTAAATCCTTTGCTTTGCTTCTTTCAGTTCAAGTGCGATCTCAGTGGTAAAGATTCTCCGAGTCCTCCGAGTGCTCAGGCCTCTCCGAGCCATCAACAGAGCCAAGGGACTGAAGGTAAAATCCTCTGCTTCATATTCTCCTTCTTTTTTTTTTTTCTTCTTATAACTCTCATACTAAAAATCTGTATTTCACCTTAAATCTTCATCAGCGATCCATTGATAGACGAATCTCAGAAAAGAGACCCAAAGAGATTTTATATGAAGAATAACATATTTGTACATAATTCAACAAATAAAAATTTAGATTAGACAGAATTTTTTGGTAAAAATTAATTTATGTTTAACAACTATATGTGACTACTTTTAGTTTTTAGATTTAAGGAAGCACTCATACTCATGCATACAGTGCCTTTAAATTAAAGGTATGTTTAAAAGCTTTTTTTAAATGTATAAAATTTAAAGTGATTTATTTCAAGTGTTTACTAAAGTTCATTTTAATATTTAAAGTCATAGGGAAATCCTACGTAAATGTAGAATCATTCTGGCTTAAACATGTATATAAATTTACTCCTAAAATTTCTATATAAAATTATATAATTATAATTTTTCCGTTATCTTATTTGGACCAGTTAGTTATACGTCAGCTTGTACACCTAAATTCAGCCAATCATTTATCAACAGTCGTCTGTCAGTCAAATTTTTTTCTGTCAAGGCATCTTGATTCATATGTTGAAGCTTATATACGCAACGGTTGAAATATGAATCAACCGGCCACAACCAAACTTGCTTGCGAACCTTCTGCCACAACAATCCCGCCCCCTTCATAAACGACTAATCACATTCACTTTATAAACTCATGTAAAGTCGTGCACCACTCGGGATAATTGGGAAATGCAACGGTTGGAACAGCCGCTTCCCTACGACTTTAACACCAACTACAAAGAGTCCAAATTCTGTTTCTCAGAAAACAAGAATCTTGTATGATTTTACATATAATTCATCCTATATAAGATTATTATTTTTTCATTTTTCGACACTTAGATAGACGATAGTCACTGAAACTAAGGTTTATGAAAGTATTGTTGTGTGAAAAAAGTTTTGAACTGTTTAGTCCAGTTAAATAAAGGAGATCGATGGATTTACTCAGTTGGCACTTTATTTACTTTGCAAAGTAAAGGAGAACAAGACATTCACATTCACAGCATGATGGTCTGCCAAGTTCTAACCTTAGACAAAGTTGTTCCCTTACTTTTAAGGCAGAGTCAAAACAATAACAGACACTTTGGTTAAACAGTTACCTTGAAAAAGTATGTGGTTTTGTTATGGGAAAAAAGGTAGGTCTTGTCTATAACCATCTTCCACTCAGACATTTGTGGCCTTGCAAGTGAGACAAACTAGTTGAGAAAAAAAAACATTTTTAGAGAGTACATAGCATACATCAATATACTGAGAAGGAAAGAACAAAAATAAAATTTTCCGACAACAGTATACTGACAGAAAGTTAAAGCTACAGTGTGTAATAATTACAGGGATATACAGTCAGAAATGTAATATATTATACATAACTATGTTATTTATCACCATCTACGAGCTCAGCCTCTTAACCTCAATATTTGCGTTGCCTTAGAATTCGTTATGTATAATTACATAGGAGCGGGTCTCACAGCCATGGAGGCAGACATCTTTGCGCTACGGCAGCGCAGAGCCAACAAACTAGCGATTGCGAGATCGCCCATTAGGCTCAATATTTATTATCTTAAGTCTACATGAAATCTATACCCTACACAGACTAATGAAATACTATCTGTAAAATTCTCTATGTAAACAAACATCACTTGAGAAGGTAGGTGATGCGGACGTCGTGGAAGACATTTTGTCCCGTAACGCTCGCCGTACTGTTGGGGGGGAGAAGCGGTGGGCGGGAAATGTTCATGTTGCTGCAGTCTGGACGTTAGATGTCGCTGAAAATTACACACTGTAGCTTTAAGTGGAAGAAAAAATTGCAGTAGAAAGATGTTCATATGCAGCAGGGATTGTTCAGTCTTGAAGACTGTGACCCAAAACTTGGTCAGATGGTTGTTGGAGGTCCATTAAACACAGTTTGTGGTTTTGGCCACAGCTTCACAGGCCTCCTCACACAACCACATTCCCTGTGCTGTGTCTGCTGAACCAAATACAAGGTTAGAACCATTTACTTAGGCTAAGGACAGGAATGAACTGTGCTTCAGTGGTCCAATGCACCGGCAGAAATCATCAACATTTATAGAAGAAAACACTTACTGTAAATCTATATGATAAAGTTCAAAATTTCCACTTCAATCTTGGCAATTTGTAAATAAGTTACACATTATTAGTAACTAAAAATCTTAAAGTGGATCTAATCTGGATTTTCTACAACAGTATGACTCTAAAGTGAATAAATCTGGATGGTAAACAATCATTGCTACACCTTAGACCACTCACTAAGCATATCTAAGATAATAACCCAGATTAACAAGCTAATCTGCAGGATATAATGAAGAGTTTTCCCTTTAAAGCAACAGTGACCTGGCTCCTCAGCTTCAGAATATTGTTAATACAAATTAATTCATATAACACACTTTTTATTTAAACAGAATGTAGATATTTCTTTTTTTAAGCAGAATTTCTGGTCTGTATTTATCACCTGTTACTATTCAAAAAGGTTTGTTTTGTGTGTATCTTCACAGAATGTGGTGCAGTGCGTCTTCGTGGCGATCCGCACCATCGGCAACATCTTGATCGTCACGACTCTCCTTCAGTTCATGTTTGCTTGTATTGGAGTTCAGCTTTTCAAGGTGTGTTCTCTCTCACTCCCGTCAGTCTCTTTTTTTCATGAATGCAAAGTTTCCAAACATGGCTCTTGGTGGGACTCCTCCTCTGGTTTGGATGTTTACAGGGGAGATTTTACAGCTGCACTGATGAAGCCAAACACACTCCAGACGAGTGCAAGTAAGTGTCCTTTGCTTATTACGCTGTAAAATACTGGAGCACTTCCTAAAAGGAGATTAATTTGAATGCAAAAATGTGATTTGTCTGATTTCAGGGGAACATTTGTTGTCTATAAAGACGGAGATATGAACCATCCCATGGTCAGAGAGAGGATCTGGCAAAACAGTGACTTCAACTTTGACAACGTGCTGATGGGAATGTTAGCTTTGTTCACTGTATCGACGTTTGAAGGTTGGCCTCAGTGAGTATTACATTTTTTATTCTATTTACGAGCAGAACGTAAACGTTTTATTTATTACCCGGAAATCCATATATGCCCTTTAAGATAAATAAATATGATGGCCATTATACAAAAAAGGTAAAGGTGGGCATAATATTTAAGCACAATTATATAAACTGTTGGCAAATAGCATCCATAATTTCATTAAATGTAGAGAAAAGGGTTACTTTTAATGTAAGTACATTTGTCCAATGAGATAAATGTTTGGTTCCTGCAATAATTCCTTTAAATTACAAATATTTTTATTTTATTTCATGTTTTAAAAAAAAATGTCAAGGTGTTCCCCTTTTTGATCATTCTGTTTCATTTTATTTTTTTATTCTATCTCTATTCTCCCACTCTGCAGAATCTGTTAGTTCAATCTCTAGCGTTCTGCTCTCTCTTCTTTTTCTCATAGTAGCTTCGCCTCGTCTGTTCCTGTTTCTCTGTGACACAATTCTGGAGAGAAATTTCAGCTGTGCTGCTGCCATCAACACCTTTGTTTATAGATGTTGGAGATCAGCCTGTTTTCCAGTGTAGTCCTGTTTCTCTGACTGTGACTGGGTGGATGCTTCATCCTCTGACATGGGAGCTGGCTCAGGGCTGATCTACCTGGCTGTATGTTTCCTGGACGGGGCTGCCTTTTGCAGCTGCCTTTTTATCTCTGCTTCTGTCTCCTTGAACCCCAGTCGGCCTCAGCAGATGGCCGCTCACACTGAGCCTGGTTCTGCTGTAGGTTTTTCCGTGTTAAAAGGGAGTTTTTCCTCTCCACTGTCGCTACAAGCATGCTTGGTATGAGGGATTCCCTTTCGAGACCATGAACCAATGCAATCAACTGGTTTTCCTTAGTTAGAAAACTTTGAATCAATTTGACTGTATGATCTGGTGAACTGTAAAATGCCTTGAGATGACATGTGTTGTGAATTGGTGCTATAGAAATAAAATGAATTGTATTGAATTTTAAACCTCTAATTAACAACACTTTCAATCCAACTCAGTTCAATTCAGTCTATTTATATAGCTCCGATTCACAACACATGCTATCTCAAAGCACTTAACAGAGACATTTTAACCAGATCAAACTGTCAGATTGGTTCAAAGTTTTCTATCTAAATCAGTTAATTGCATCGACTCCTTGACTCAAATGCAATCCCTCACACCAAGCATGCTTGTAACTACAGTGAAGAGGAAAAATCCCTTTTGAAGAAGAAATCCTTAAGCAGAATCATGCTCTGTGTGAGCGGCCGTCTGCCGAGGCCGACTGGGGTTCAAGGAGATACAAGCAGAGATACAAAAAACAGCAGAGATACAAAATGTAACTGTAAACCAGCTCCACAGGCAGCCCCGTCCAGGCAACACACAGCCGCACAGACAGGGCCCAAGCCACCTCCCTTGTCAGAGGATGAAAGAGAAAACATCAAGTTAGTCGCAGTCAGAGAAACAGGGCTACACTGAAAAACAGGCCAAGCTCCAACATCTATAAACGCAGGTGTTGATGGCAGCAGCACAGCTGATATTTCTTTCCAGGATGTCAGCATAGCCAAAAAATAACAGACCAGATGAAGCTATTATGATGAGAAATAACAGAGAGGGCATAACGTTAGAGATTGAACTAAAAAATACTGAAGAGTGGGAGAATAGAGATAGATTGATGAAAAGGGGTCCCTGTGTCCTACAGCAGTGTAAGCCTATAGCAGCACAAATGCAGAGAATAGCTCCAGATAACCTAAGAATTTTGGATGGGGTATAAGAAAGGTAGAGCTTTTCCTGTTGTCTGGGGCTTAAATATCTCCTGACAACGAAGCACATTCCTCAAAGCAGCCGTTCAAATTAGGAGTGAGAAGCAGAAACACTATATAAGTAAGGAAAATATGTATTTTTTTTTTTATCTGGAAAAGCTGAGCACAAAATAATTAGTCGTCTAAACCCAGTGTTGTGCCTGAACGCGTTCATTGAACGAAAGTTCATGAACTCGTTCATATTTTGGGCGAACGTGAACTGAACGTACTGCATTGCTGCCTGATGAACGTTATTGTGAACTCGTTCATTCTGGTGTCTGTGAACGGCACGCTCTCTCAGTTCAACTCCGTTCAATAGGTTGCCAGATTTCTATAGAGGCCTCCAGGCGAAACCCCGGCTAAATCACACCGTAAACAAGCCTTAATATGTAGCGGGAAAAACACCCAATCTGGCAACACCAGCTACCAGCGTCGTAGCCTACAGCCGCGTGCGTCATCAAAACAATATGCAGCGTGGAAGCCACAGCAGCATGGAGGCGACCGTGGAGGCGACAAAGCAGCAGTATGATCACTTAAAACAGTTTTATGACCAGGCGGTCGGTGAGGATGATGGCAACAATCTTACATTTCTCTGCAAACTTTGCCCGCCGGCTTTCAGTAAAAAAATCCGCACTTAAACCTGCCTGGTATAATTTTCCAAGATTCCAGTATTCCTTTTTAGTATGTACTGAAAGGAAATTTCAAATGGAAAAAATTATTAAAATAAAAAAAAAACATTTGCACCTTAAAGACTACTTTCCTGTTTTTCTTTTAATAATTCCTCATAAAAAAGACCATTCAAGCAGCAAATTTTTCCTGATGTTTAATATACTGTAGGGGTGAAAGCTGCAGCTGCTACTAGTGTGAAGTGAATGGACAGCAACAAAGTGTTAAAGCAACAATGGGGAAATGCTGTCCCCTCAATGCTAATGTAAACCCTGGTTGGATAAGGATTCAAAACTGGATATGAAGATGAAATCTGACGCACAGTTTCAGTGTTACAACTGATAAAATAATTGCTGTCTGTGGTTCTACAGTAGGCTATGGTGTAATTTAGCAATATATGAAAAAAAAAGAACTATGAACTAGTTCATTTTTTGTAACTGTGAATTTAGGTCAAAATTTTGAATTATGGACTATGAACTGAACTAGTTCATTTTAAAATGTGTGAACTGAACTTTGAACTAGTTCACGTAGAAAGAGAACTTTCCCAACACTGTCTAAACCTGCAGAGGAATTGATTAGGTGATATTTATAAGGCTTAAAACAAACAACCCTTGGACAAACAGAGCTAGATGGAGAACCAGGTTTTTATTGCTCCCGTGGACAAAATGATGTGAAATACAGGAGTGCTTTCATCTCTGTAGAGTCGGCCCAACATATAAGCAAAAAGGGGCTGACTTAGGGGAAAAAAGAGGTTTGCAAATGTTTAACAACTTGGGGTGAACATTTATCGTATTGTGATAAACTTCTAGTCATGATAACAATTTGATTTATTGTCTAAACAATAAAAGCAGAATTGGTAATCCAAAAAAAAAATCTAAAAATGTGTCAATTTTGAATTTTATGTTTCTTTATCTTTCTTTTTCTTTCTTTTTTTCCATTGGAGCATTGGAAAATTTAAAGAATATGTTTAAGCGGGGTTCCTAAGGGATGTTTAAACCATACTTCATTATTTAGCTGGTGTCCTGAAGAAGCCTATTTTAAATTTCTATATTTATAAAGAGTAGTTTGTGATTGTGGGGCTCTGATTGCTTTGGCAGCCATAGAGTTACCCAAGAACGACTTCACAGAATTAATGAAGAACGTAAATTATATTGTTATCACAACAGTACCAGATTTTAAAGCCATGTCGCCCAGCACTATTAACAACAGTTCATAGTTTAAAAGTTAAAACCTTTTCATACTCTATTTTGAATGCAGTCATTTCAGCTGCGTGCCACAGATAACTACCATCAGCTGGAAGTTGGCACTAAATGCTGTAAAAATTCAGCTTGATGACATAAACATCCCAAACTTAGTTTGATCGAAAATAAGAAAGCACAAAAATTCAGCGTATTGACTGGATTGAACAGCACATAGAAAATCAGAGTGTTGCACAATGAGTCGTTTCTGAACTCTGTTTATTCCTGATTCTGAGCTTGGAACTGTTTTTATCTGTGACTATTCTATTGTTAGAAAGCGAACACTAAGCTTTTTGTTACTTTTCTTTCCTCTCAAAGGCTCCTTTACCGCGCGGTGGACGCCAACGCCATAAACCGAGGCCCTATTTACAACTACAGAGTGGAGATCTCCATCTTTTTCATTATTTACATCATCATCATCGCTTTCTTCATGATGAACATATTTGTGGGTTTCGTCATCATCACTTTTCGAGAGCAAGGAGAAGCCGAGTTCAAAAACTGTGAACTGAACAAGAATCAGGTCAGTGGTTTGAAAATGTTGAAGTTGTCGTTTTAGTTTCAGCTTTGTTAAACAAACTGAACGCCGTTTCCTGTTTCACCCCAACCCCAGAGGCAGTGTGTGTATTACACACTGAAAGCTCAGCCTATAAAGATTTACATCCCAAAAAATCCATCCCAGCTGAAATTCTGGAAAATCATCAACTCCAGCCAGTTTGAATACATCATGTTTGTGCTGATTTTGGGGAACACCCTCACTCTGGCTATTCAGGTAACTCCCTTCTCCTGAATCTCCCGGAAAATACTGAAAACAGTTTCAGTATTTTGTTGGATTTATAATTTTTTTCCCCTTTCTCAGCATTATGAGCAGTCCAAATTATTCACCTCCATCATGGACATCCTCAACATGATCTTCACCGTGGTTTTCACAATAGAGATGATCATCAAGCTGATGGCTCTGCGGGCTCATGTGAGTGTTTCTTTAAACACCGAGCTTCCTGAACGCAACTCCACCACCTTTTTCAGTCTTTATTCTTACCTTTTCCCTGCAGCATTATTTCATCGATCCCTGGAACTCATTCGACGCACTAATCGTTGTGGGCAGCGTCTTGGACATCATAGTGTCTGAATTTAGTGTAAGGTTTAATTTACCTTTTATTTTGAAAGAAATACTTTAAAAATGTTTCAGTGTACTATAGTTGTCAGTTACGGTCCTCTTTCTTTTCTCTTTTTCCTTCCACTCAACTTTCCTTTAACATACTTAATAATATGGCTTTCTGTGAACAGCAGCTGCCTCATTAATGAAGGCCTTCTCTGTTACGCTCATAGCTGAACACATATGGAGGACCAACTCTGCCATATTTAAAAATAAATACATAAATAAATAAATACCCAATAAATAAATAAGCATACAATTATTGCCACCAAAAATACAATAAACAAATAAATGTAAGTAGAAATTAAATTATACAGTGAGACATAAATGTATATAACTTTTTTAATTATTTCTTTATTTATTTGCCTTTGTAATATTTACCTTATTTATTTTTTTGTCCTTTATAATCCTCAACTTTATTTTTTAATTACTTATAGTTTTAAGTATTTATTTATGTGCATGTTATAGTATTTTTTTTCTGTTTTATTCTTCCTTTGTATTTTTTTACCCTAGTTATTTCTTCGCCGCTATTTATTTCTTTCTGCCCTTTTTACATTTCCGCCTGTCCATAGGGACTATGTTGACCTAAATATTGTTCTGAATAAACTACAAAAATATGGCACGTTTTTTATTCTGTGTCCTCATAAAAGTATATATAAACAAAAACTTGATATTCGTGTAATTATAAGCTATTTAAATGGAACAGTTTGCAATAAAACATAAACAATAAATTTATGGTTTACTCTTAATGATGATATATATAATGATTGGATAATTTATGTTATTATAACCGTACCATCATGACTGCCTAACAGTAGCCGCTTACAGAAGAAGAACATTAACGATTAAGTAAATATTTGAAAATAAAGTGGAAATTTGTTAATAAACAACTAATACAGTTATTACCATGTACTTATTTTTCTGTAAACAGGTGCTTATAACGGAGGGATTATTTTACAGTATTGGGTCATTATAGCTGTTTAAAAATAAATATAATACAGGAAAAATTTTTGAAATTTGTTTTCCACACATTTGTAGAAGGAAATTTATGTTGAAAGATTTGATTTTTGTTGTGTTATTGATGTTATTTGCTGCCTGATCGGATGATCCAGGGAGGAGGTGGCCATGGAGAGGTGAGAGATAAACATCTGTTTTTTTTTTTTGGTGGTCGTACTTAATTTTTTGGGGTTTAAAAAAAAAAAGCGTTTAGGTTTTATGCTGACTCCACTATGTCTTTTTTTCTTTCAGGGTGGTGGGAAAGGAGAACATGGAAAAGTGTCCATTACGTTCTTCCGCTTGTTCCGAGTGTTGAGGTTGGTTAAGCTGCTCAGCAAAGGAGAAGGTATTCGAACTCTTCTCTGGACTTTTGTCAAATCCCTGCAGGTCAGTGATTCCTCAGGAGGACGAGTAGATTAAATCTCGCTGTCACCGCACTTATCTCCATCTTTTCGTACGTTTTCTGTGTTTCACTCTTACCTCCTCAGGCCTTGCCTTACGTTGGCCTCCTCATCGCTATGATCTTCTTCATCTACGCTGTGATCGGCATGCAGGTGAGTCTCACTAAACAGCAGGCAAAAAATCAAAAAAAAAAAAAAAACGCAGCCGATTTCTGATTGGCTTCCACTATGTCATTTATCTTCCAGATGTTTGGTAAAATCGCCGTCGATGACGACACAGACATCAACAGAAACTGCAACTTCCAGACGTTCTTTATGGTGGTTCTAGTCCTTTTTAGGTATGTAATTTGATCCTGCCTATTCCAACAGCATTCTTCTAATCACCCCCAACACTTTTATCCTATTGGTTTGGGGCCTAGAGCAACTTCAGTCCTTCAATGACCCCATGCTGCAATGTTTTGCTGCAGCACTGCTGCAAAGCAGTTCAGTCAAATTAATCTTTAACAACCAGATCACTGGGATGCCAGAACAACCTGCTGGCAACCCTGAGAGGTAATTCAGCCTTTTAATGAAGGAGTGCAAAAGCAGGGCTGCGTCATAAAGTTGCTGGAAAGTGGTTCTTGAGGACTGGGGTGGCTGGACCCCTGCTATAGAACTTCACCACAATTTTATTCAGGACAAAATAATTTAAATAACACACTGCAAGGCATCACACAAAGTAGAACATAACTGAAATATAACAAGTACATCAATGTTTTTTAGATTAGATTCATTAAAAAAACTGAAAAGTGTGGCCTGCATATATTTAAAAAAACCTTGAATCAAAAAACACTAAATAGAAATCAGGGAACCACCAGTATATAGTATGATTTAAGTTTAAATACATTTGTTCTGATTTTAAACATAAATCAGCATTAGAACACTTAAAACTTGTGTAATCCAAACCCAGACCTAAATAGAATAGAGCATTTGAACCAAAATCTAAAAAAAGGAATTTCCCTAGAAGCTCCTCATCCTATCGGAGTGAGCTTACCCTATTTTTCTGAGATGACTCCTCTACATTTCATTTCATTTCATTTTTTTTCAATTTATTGTTTATTTGAAAGGGGACAGTGTACATTAATCAACATTAAAACAATGTAAATATACCCGAGTTAGCTAAGGAGTGCTAATTTTCATCGGTAGTCCCCCAGCCAGATATTAAAGAGGCAACCTTAAAAATAAACACAAGTATAAAATCACAAGATTAAATTACAATACCAATTACATAAAAAAACATTATGGTTAAGAAATAAAATTCATGTAAAATGATTAAAAATTAATTGTAAAATTATTTAAATACACACAGAAAACCTTAGTGCCCACATATTTGGCTCTCTACAAGCCATTTTATTGCATTCTTTTTGAATGAAGAGAATGACAAAGAGTCTTTTATGGTTTCTGGCACTGTGTTCCAGTGCTGAGATGCTCTTACGGAGAAGACAGCCTGACCAAAGGCTGTTTTTCTCCGGTGGATGATGCAGTCTTCCCTCACTGCCCCTCTGGTTACCCTGATCTCACCGGATCTGAACTGTACAAAGTCACATAGTGGAGGTGGTGCTAAACCATGTCTGATTTTATAAGTTAAACAGATGTTTTTGAACTTGATAAGATTGTTCCAGGTAAGTAACTGATATTTCCTCAGAATACTACAGTGGTGGTAATGGTATGGTTTTTTATCCAATATTTTTAATGCTTGTTTATATAATGTTTCTATTGTAGTAGAGTGAGTATTGGACCAACTTATTAGACAATGTTATTAGACAATATTTCCATGCTGGTGGATCCTAAAAGACTTGGAGCTGTTTAACAAAGCGAAACTTTGTGCACTTGGATAGCTAATAATAACAAACTTTTAATAATTTTAGAATTATACCAGTTTTGGAAATCATGTTTGTTTGTTGCACTTAAAATTTAAAGAAGTATGTTGTTGGTCTGTCACTCAAAATCTCAATAAAATGCATTTTAGTTTTAATGTGATATAATTAGAAAAACTTTTAAGGATTATCAAAACCTTTGCAAGTAAGGCTAAGCAGACTTGGTCTGTCTTGTACAGAGGTGTCAAAAGTATTAATGTTTATATACTCCTGTAGAAGTATAAATCCTGCTGTTTATAAACACTTTTGTAGAAGTTGGAGTATTAACTTAAGCTTTTTACTCAAACGTGTAAATTACCACTTTTAAAACTACATACAATATAAAAGTCAAAGTAACACAGGAAAAAATGTTAAGGACAGATGTTTCACTGTACTAGCTTATTAAAGGAACATTTTTTCTAATATTTTGGGTAATAATTTCCTTATATTTAATTTTCTTAGTTTTATAACTAATGGTAACAGTGTGAAATTTAACTTTGAATCATCTTAAAAAAACTGTATTTTTGGTTGATGGCAAACAAAAAGTTGGTGCAGCACAGAGTCCAACAAAAATTAATTGTCTGAATAATACAAATTATTATTATTATTTATTTATTTTTATACTGAAAATTAGCTTAAATGAACAAACTAACGAGTCTATTATAGTAGAAAGTAGAGATAATTGCAAAAAAAATGTGTAAGGACTAGAAGTAAAAAGTTGTCTAAAAAATAATTATTCCAGTAAAGTATAGCTGGCCAAAATTTCTACTGAAAGGTAGAAAGGTAGTGGAGGATTTTCGCAAATATTTTAAAAAGCCCACCCTCTCCACTTGCACATGCACATGTACAAATGCACATGCACAACCCTGAACCCACTCCCGAGAGGGAACGTCTATTAAATGTATTGCAGAGCATGTACAAGCCCATTTCTAATTGAGGATGCAATTATAAGAGGCTTGGATGGATCTCATCTCACCCATATTTATATATAAAAAGTTTCGCTGCAAATACGACTACTGGTACATTAAAAAATGATGACCCGCTCGTATGTGTGTGTGCTGCAGTTAAAATTTGGACATGTTTGCGGGGTAAATAAGGATCTGTGGCTACAGTATCTACAGTAAATCGTTAGTAACTACTAACGATGCAAATTAAGAAATAAATAAACTTATCTTCCCTAGAAAGTTGCAATATAGCGGTAGATAACTTTTACTAGCAGTGATCTAAAAAGGATTTCTCCAAATATCATGCCAAACTTTACTTGTCAAGTAGAAATTTTGCAACCGAGGCGTCAGTGGGAAGCCCGACCTGTGCTTTCATTGTACGCCATCGCATGAAAGAATCTCTCAGAAACACATTGGTCCTGTTTCTCTCTTCTGAGGCCTTTCTCTTCTTCTCATACACTTCGTAGACAATTTTTCTCTTACAACTCTCGGCCATTTTCAAAGAACCACGGTGAGAAAGGCGAGCTTCAATGACTGTCTGAAACTTTAGCTCGCTACATAAAAGTGAGCATGCGCAGAAAAGGACAGTTACCTGAGGACGAGCACGTAGGACGGCCTTACATAAAAAAAATTTACCAGAATGATTGACAATTAGGAGGACCACTTATTTAGATGATCCACCTGGAAAAAGAAAATCCTCCACTATAACTTTAAGTAAGCTAATGAAGTATTTGTACTTTACTAGACACCTCTGGTCTTATAGGTGTGCTACTGGAGAGCAGTGGCAGCAGATCATGCTGGGCGCCCTGCCCGGCAGACGCTGTGACCCAGAGGCTGACGTTGAGCCCGGCGAAGAGTTCACCTGCGGCAGTAACCTGGCCTACCTTTACTTCATCAGCTTCTTCATGCTCTGCGCCTACCTGGTGAGCTAAGCTACAGCCAATTAACGCTGATCTAAGTTTTTTTTTTCTTTTTTTTTCTCTTCGCTCACAGATACTCCTCAGATTACAGCCTCTAAATTTAGCTGTAATTAATTCAAACCTGTGCTCTGACTGCCAGGTCAAGTGGAATCAAAGTCGGATGAAAACAGCCGTATTTCAGCGGCAGAACACTGACAGTTTTAATCATGCACAGATGGATGGTGATGCACGCCTGAATCACAAAGATTTAATGGGATACATATACTTTACTTACAGCACCTAATGTGGCTTCTGTGCTATTTTAAGATGGTCTGTCAGTGAAATGGTGACTCAGACTGTTATAAACTCCCCCTCTCCCTTTGTTTGGGACATAATCTCAGTTAATCTGTTATATAAATTTCCTTTACGTAAACACACCATTGTTCAGATTTTTCGGAGTCATGTGACTAATACCAGGCTTCTAACAATTTGCTATAAGAGTATATTTGTTTTATAAACCTTTTACTTTTAAGGACAAGAATTTCTGTAGGCATTCTTCAATTTATTTTAAATTTCCTCTAACTCCACATATTCACGTCTCTTAAACAGAAAACTTTTGAATTTGTCATCTGTTTAATAAAATGATCTCTAAACTTCTGCTTAATTTAATCATAACTGATTATCAGCGGGAAAATAAATGTCTGATAGTCCAGATTGGATTTGTTAATCCTGCTAATCCAGACTAAGGGTTGAAAAAGACACAAACTGTTTCCGTCTGAAAAAGATATTGCTCAGGATGTTTATGAACATCAAAGCCTCAAACTGGATTTAAATTGGATTATTTTTTTATAAGTACTTTATTATTTTGTTTTTTGAATCTCTAGAGTCAGGAAAGGTTAACATCTTATTCGATTGAACCTTCTACTCAGTTTTCGCCCACACTGACCATTTTCTGCAGAAAGGTAATATAAGATCAGGCTGTGTTGCACTTTTGGTGCCTGTCTTTTTTTAGAGTCTTTTTAATGTTTCAGACTGTTCTGGTCTAGAAAATGTTTTTCTAACTAACTGAAAGTTTGCAAAAGAGCTGTGAAGCTCTATACATACAGTTAATCCAAACAACAATCCAAATATTCTGTAATATTACTAAATAAACCCTCTCACCCAGACACTGTGTAGCCTTGCATGTGTGCAACAGCTTTAGTAAATACTTTAAAAAAATAAACAGAGTAAAATCAGTGCTCATTATTAGAAGGTATTTGATAGGTAAAAAGATTTTTGCGAGTACAGATATTGGTCAAATTTCGAGCCAAAATAAACAAAAACAAAACAGTTTTGAAAGTCCTATGTAATATCATTATAAAATATACTTTCTAATGAGAAGAAAAAATGTTTTTAGCATTAAAGGAGTCAAGTCTTTTCAGAAAAGCTGATCAATATTTGCATGTTTCCTCCGGTACCTATTGTATTAATTTAATGACGAGCTCCACGTTGCTCTGAGTTTGGAAGGCCTCCCTGCCATCACCCTAATCTTTAGCTTCCTCCTCAGATTCTCAATTAGATTCAAACTGAGACTCTATTCTCTGGGAAATTTAAAAAACATTTATCAAACCTCCTGTCATAGAAACATGAAGCTGAAGTTCATATACAGGTTCTAACTCTGGTAGGGATTTGAATCATTTTGGACTTAGCTAATAGAACAGTTTTATTGCATGTATACAAGGTGATATATAATGTTTTACCCTGTATGAATCAGAGAAAATATCTAATTTATGTATTTAGTACTTTTCTGCTATTTCATTCATTGTTTTAATATTTAAATAAGAGCATTTTTTGCCAATTATAACACCTCTTCTATTTTTAATCTGTCTCTCAGATCATCAACTTGTTCATTGCTGTCATCATGGACAACTTTGAATATCTTACAAGAGATTGGACGGTGCTGGGGACCCACCACCTGGACGAGTTTAAGAGAGTTTGGTCCAACTATGATCCAGAAGCTACGTGCGTCTTTCTTAAAGCTGCTCACTGGTGCTACTTACCCTTATTCCTCCTCACCGTTACCAAAACAAACTTATCTGTCTCATCCTGTTATCCTTTTCTATGCCTTCTGCAGAGGTCGCATTAAGCACATCGATGTAGTCACTATGTTACGCAGAATTCAGCCTCCTCTTGGCTTTGGAAAGCTGTGTCCTCATCGTGTTGCCTGCAAAGTAAGTGAGAACATGCATAGAGCTGCATGATGAAGCATAGGTGGAGGGAAAATGAGCAGATCTGCCATCTTCTGCTTCATGATGTCTCAACAGAGACTCGTGGCTATGAATGTGCCGCTCCACTCTGATGGGACTGTCACCTTCAACGCCACTCTGTTTGCCCTTGTCCGAACTTCACTGAAGATCAAGACTGAAGGTCAGGACTCCATATGAATTACCGACCCACATGTGGGAAAAGGCTGTTTGCATTGATCAAATCTGTGATTTGGTCCAACCAGGCCCTGTTGATAAGCAGAATGAGGAGCTGAAGGTGATCATTAAGAAGCTGTGGAAGCACACCAAGCCTAAACTTATTGATGAAATTATTCCGCCCCCTAGAGGCAAGTAACGGAAACACCGTATGTCCTTCCCAGAAGGACAAATAAAACATTACTAAATTATACAACATAAAGAAAAAAAATTAAACACAAAAGTTTTAATAAACCAATTATCTGAATTATTATTTTTTTTCACATGTGTGTTTTAGGGGATGAGGTGACGTGTGGAAAGGTTTATGCCAGTTTCCTTATCCAAGACTATTTCAAAAAGTTCAGAAAGAGGAAAGAGAGAGAAAGAAAATCCAAGAGGAAAGATAAGGCTGCTGCACTTCAGGTGAGTTGAATGTTATTAGATTTTCTCTTGAAGTATTTTTGGTATTGATGTTTTCTATGTAAACATAAATAAAACAACTTCTCTCACACTCTTTACTATGGAGTGAAAACCGATTTAATCTGTGCTTATGTAATACTTGATTTGCAGACAAAATCAATTTATAGAAAGAATTTAAAAGGGTTAATGGTTATCTCTATTTCAAAAAAGGAGAAAACTGGGCTCCAGCAGAAGGGAATTGTTCTCATCTAGGGCAGAATGGGAAGTGCCTGTCTGTGCACATGCATGATAAGTATAAAAATAACTCGACTCAATAATACACTAATAACTCATGTTACATCCACCAGGGTTAGATGGTGGGTAACCACACCAGGATTGTGCTTTTACCAAAAACGATAGTAAAATAAATAAAATTAATTGACTAGTTAAGTGTAAATAATACTAAAGAAATGTGATGGGTGCTGGTGCCTATCCCCAGCTGTCTACGGGCGAGAGGCGGGGTTCACCCTGGACAGGTTGCCAGTCTATTGCAGGGCAACATAGAGACAAACAGGATAAATAACCATTCACGCACACACACTCACACCTAAGGAGAATTTAACCTAACAGTCATGTTTTTGGACTGTGGAATGAAGCCAGAGTACCCGGAGAGAATCCATGCATGTCTTCTCCATGCAGAAAGACCCTGGGCCGGGATTCAGAACCTTCTTGTGGCAAAGCAACAGTGCTACCCACTGTACCATTGAGCAGCCACCTCATCCAAACACTTAGGAATAATTTTGAACAATTCTTTCACATTTAATGGACATATTGACTGTGTTTGCAAGAAAGCGCAGCAAAATCAGTGACCACGTCCTGTCGAGGGTTTATCAGTGTTTAATTGAGAGTTTACTGACATTTAACATTGTTTCTTGGTTTGGTCATTTAACTGCCAAAAACAATGCTAAACTTGGCAAAGTTGTTAAACAGTAAAGCAGGGCG
This sequence comes from Cyprinodon diabolis, assembly GCA_030533445.1. Classification (NCBI taxonomy): domain Eukaryota; kingdom Metazoa; phylum Chordata; class Actinopteri; order Cyprinodontiformes; family Cyprinodontidae; genus Cyprinodon; species Cyprinodon diabolis. The sequence continues at coordinate 41,343,997 of CM060062.1, read as the reverse complement.
TCGAATCCGTCATAAGATCACAGATGACAATAGCCTTCCACTGTCCATTCACTTCCTTGTGCCTAGAAAATGTGTACAGAAATTATTTTGTGCCCTCTGCCATCAAGGAGTTGAACAAGTTGTAACCTGAATGTCATTCGGTCTTTTCTGCTTCCTTTCCCTTGATGAAGTGAATCTGCTGCTGCTGCTCATTCTGCAATTAACCCTTTTATAATTGTATGTTGTTGTATTTTATGACATTGTAGTGTGTAAGCAAGCCAAAGGCAAATTTCTGCCATTGTTTTGTATGGTAGACAATAAAGTTTTTCTATTATTTTCTAAAAATAGGAGCTGAAAATGAAACACCTTAACAGAAGACTGAATTATCAGTTTAACCGAAACTTCAACCGGTAACCATAACAACCATGATAACTTTAAACCCCAAGATACAAACCAGACAAAAGGAGAACTTTGCACCATGTATGCATGAATATGGGAGATGCTCTGAAGCATGAAATGAGTTTAAAAACAGCTCTTAAGCTTGAGAACTGGTCTGTGAGATCCGTCTCATATTTTCATAAAGTATATTTAATTATTAAAAACTGAAACTTTAGAACAAAAACAGACCAACAGCATCAAAGATCCTCTACTTTTGGCTATGAGGTACTTTTTCAAATGTTTATCCTCTGTAAAATACCAGACCCACAAAATATCTGCCATTGAAAAGCTGTAATTTAGTTTCAATGTTCAAAGCGCTCAGCTCAGGTTAAAGTCTCAGAACAGTAGAGCAAACCCCACACCTTTGTGGTGGTAGAAGAGCCAAGGCTATGGGGGGCATTTCTCCTACAAATTAGTGCCTAATGATGCTTATGGAGAGTCGTCAACTCCATAAATACTTTGCAGTGGTTCACTAACTGCAAAAGTACCCATCCATGCTTGTTGCGATAGGTGATGATATATTTATACCAAGACAAGCCTGGAAATCATGCATTATAAATGAGAAGAGTTTTTCTGTCTGATTTTAAAAGTCAAGTAGACCAATGCAGCAAATAAAGTTAGATTAGAGGTAGAACTGTACCTCTGGTGATTCCATAAAAGTAATAATATATTTTGACATGTAATGGTTTCCCAATATAATTAATGCTTTCAAATAAAAGATTGATTTTCTTTTTTAGTGTAAAATTAGGTATTACTATTGCTTAAAAATAATGCATCATCTCTAAAAGAAAGCCGGATAATCCAGGCGTCTTTGGTGCAATAATATCACTTAGCAGTGGCGGGTGCTAAAGGAATCTTTCATGTAGCTTGTATCGTTAGAGTTACAGTTATGTTTAGAGGTGACTTACTTACTCACTTAAAAAGAAGGTAGGTTTAGGACCAGTTTTACTACAATGTACTTTTTATATTTACTTGAGTAATATCATGGTAACATATCTCTACTCCTACTTGAACAAATGTTTTTTCTACTCTACCCACTGTGACTTACCTGGCTGTGTTTACAAAAATCTACCAGAAACAGATGAGCAGATACATTTATTTGATGAAACTTGATGTATTCTCATTTCTTCTCAGATTTCTTTGTTATTTTGAATGTGCAGTTTCTGATGTAGTAAATGGAGCTAAGTTACTGTATAGTAAAAAGGGGATATTATCACTGAGGAGCTCTATGCTTTTTAAACAAATATGCATTAGCCGTTTAAGCATTTGTCTCATAAGGTTTATGTTTGAAAATGTGTTTTGCAAATGTGTTATTTTTTTGAATGAACTTTTTATTTTAGTAGTTAAAATAACTGAAATTAAACAGGACTTTAAGGAATTGTCTCCGTGATGATATAATTTTGGAATATAAAATCAAAAGCTATCAGTTTTTTCAGCACTAACCCTTTTCTATATCTAATTGTTACTTTAGACTTTTACTTGGGTGAAAATCTGTCAAAGTAGTGCTACTCTTACTTGAGTTTAAGTTTAGGGTAGTCTACCCAACTCTGACGTTGGTTTTATGTTCTTTCTACTATTTAATTTTTTCATGAAGTGTTTCCTCTTTCTCTTACAAACCCACTCTTAACTAGAGTGTAGATGCAAAAAGATTGATAAAAACCAAGTACTTGTATATTGTCAGGTTGGAAGGGGGTTTGAGAGACTGAAGCTGAAGGGGGTTAGTTGCAGATTTAATTTAAAAAAAGGTGGCAACAGAAGCAAAAATCGAAAACATAAATCCACAAATTCCACAAAAACTGAGAACCAGGAATACTCACTACAAGAGGGCAAATAAATGATGACAAACCAGCCAACAGAGCAGGAAGTATATATATGGGGGAGAGAAACAAAGACCAGGCTAATCAGCAGATTGGAAGCACGTGTGAACAGAGGACTCTAGAAGGGAGCAAGGGAAAAGGAGACTGACACAAGAGGGCAATAAAGAGTGAACAAGAAATACCTAAGAAATCAAATACAATAAAAAATAACAAGAACACAAAATGGATATAATTATAATATATATATATATATATATATATATATATATATATAAACTGAATTAGATTGAGGTAGATCTTTTACAAAACAAGGGTGGAAGTTATTTTTTAATTTATTATGGTCTCAGAATCACCCAGATTGCACAACCTTTTGCATAGAACCACTAGAAGTTATGAAATGATGTGTGAAGTATCTCCATGGATGCTTTAGCTCTGTCGAAAAACCTTAAAGTATAAATCTATTTCTAGAGACCATTCTGACACTATAATGAGTTTAAATCATTTTGCCTTTTAGCAAGGGCTGCGGACGCTGCAGGACTTGGCTCCAGAGATGCGTCTGGCGATCGCTTGTGACCTCGAGGACGAAGAGGCAACGGAGGGAGAGATGACGGGTAAAGAGATGTTTGATAGTGAGCGTGGGACCTCTGCAAACCCCACACCTGCTAGTACTCCAATGCCCCCCCTGGACATGCTGGTGGAGCAGACGGCAGTGATTATGGAACACATACCCAAAGTCAGCAACGGAGATGTGATCACCAAACAGGTGGAGGCCTTGCAGCAGCACCTCAGACCAGGATCAGAACTTGCAGGTCTCAGAGTTGTTACTGAGCAGCCTCTAAGGTCTGAGCCCCTTCCCATCAGGTACTGTGTAACAGCCGTACATTGCTAATTGAATCACAAAAGGACAACCTGGTTTGTTATCTGACTTAGTTCTTTGTTCTCCATCAGCGAGTCGCCTCTTCCTCCTCCTCCACCTGAGATAACAGGGGAAGACTTTCTCCTCAATGATGCACTCGATCCAGGTCAAGGAGTAGCAGATGAACAGTTTTACGGTAGTGAAGCATATGCTTCAAGTTTTGCATCAGTAGATGGGTAAGAAGTTGAGATTTAAGGTTGTTAATGTAGAAAAACATATATATTTAAAGCATTCCATCTAACCTGCAAAGCATATTTCCCCTTTTACCTCCTCATTGTTGCAGGTATGAGTACCCAGAGGGGGTTTCTCCTGTACCAACAGAGACAGGAGCCAATGGTCAGGGTTTGGACAGAGCAAGCAGCATAGGAGAAATACCCTATGGAGCCAATGACCCCAATGGCTTCATTAGCAACAATTACAATGAAAACAACACAAACGGAGGGAGTACCGCCGTTAGCCCCACTCCCTATGACACAAATGGATATCACAGTGATGGATACACAGATAACTATAACGAGAACGGCAGCACCGTCAGCGCTTACAATGGGAACAGCAGTTACAACGGGAACGGTTACAATGGGAATGGTGGTTACCGTGGAAACGGCTACAATGGAAATGGCTACAACGGAGGCGAGAAAAACGGAGGCCAGTTTGTCCGGAGACGACTGCTTCCTGCGATACCAAAAGGTTAGAAATGTTGAGGCTAGCATTGGTACATTTTTTTTGCTCTAAATGTCAGGGTTCAGAACAGACGATCCAGGATTCGAAGCAAATAGACAGGCGTAATTCTCAAAAGTGTCAATTAATAAACGTCAGATCTGTTATTCAGCAGCTAGGGCGTCAAAGTCCGGAATCTCTGTAGAGGTAAAAGTCAGGTTAGCGATCACGTAAATCTGACAGAGGATGATAACTAGCGCGTGAGTCACTAACCTGGTCTTAGAGTTCATTCTGTGCCCAGAAGAAGAAGCAGAATCCAGCTGGATGGCTACCAACAGCACGTGGCAAATGCCGCCCAGAAAGTGCAAGGAGCCGAAGCCTTGAAGATTGCTGAATTGGCTGACAAGCAGATCCAAGCAGACGAAGGAAGGTAGGAGTTACCGGTAGCCAAAGCCAGTGTCAACGAACTTCATAGGAGTCCAGGCCAGAAGATCAGAGATCTGAAGAGGTACCAAGGGGAAATCCAAGTTGAAGTCAGGAGGCAGATATAAGTTCAGTCCACAGGCAGAAACTAACAGGAGTCCGAAGACAGGTCAGGCAAACAGGAACAGGCAAGCTCAGAGATCGGGAGGCAGAACTGGTCAGGATCAGGCAATTAAAAACACTAAAAGGTACGCTAGAGAACTCTGACCAAAAGCTCAAATAATCTGGTACTGATGACTGCGAGAAGGCAGATTAAATAGAGACTAGAGCAGGTGACACAAATGAAAAGTGATGAGAAACTGGGCAAAGCTAGACAGGTGAATGGAATGAACCATTAAGCCAGTCATCAGAAAATAGTATCAACTTATTTGGATGTGCTGCTCATTCTCCTGCATATAAATAATTTGTTGAGTCAAAGCTCAATATGTTTTATTTTTCCATCTCAGAAACTATTTACTCTTAGACAGATATTAAATTAAAACATATTTAGAATAAAGGTAACAGGAATCTTGTGTTAAAATTGGAAAATAAATACATTTCCTACTAGACAAGTCCATGTTAAATAGATTTAATACATAGAAACTATTTAAGTCTAATTACATGTTGGCTAACCTAGCCTTACTTTCAACCTAAGTGATGGATAACGGTTAAATAAAGACAACCACTTGTGAACCTTAACTAGCCATACTAAATATCTCCACTGGTGTCTAATTTTATAATGTTGTTAGTCAGACCAAAGTTCCTAAAATACAAAGTAAAACCCAATTTCACCCTCTGACCCCAAGAGAGTGTAAAATCTCAAAATGTAATGACAACAAGCTTCCTGTTTATTGTTTTAGGTCGGAAGCCTGCGTTTAATTTCCAGTGTCTAAAGCCTCAGGCCAGCGTGGATGACCTCCCCATCCCTGGAAACTATCATGGGAACACGTCTCCAACAAGATCCCGCCAACAGGTAAAAGAACACAAACACCTTTTTTTTTTTTTTTTCTTTTTAGGCAGTTTTTAAAAACTTCTCCTTTCTGTCAGAACCACCCCGGCCTGGACTCACGACCAAGCAGTGTGTCCTCCATGTCGTCTGCCTCCTGGGCTAACACAGCTGCAGCTGGTGCTACTCCCCTTCCAGGAATAATTGCCCCGTCAGCGCGCCGAGGCAAGCTCATCTACACCCCCATGATACTGGTAGATGAAGAAAGTGGTGCCAGTCAGCCGCTCTGGTGTGACGGCTCTGCCAGTCTTCCTGCTGGGAAGCGTCAAGGCTGGTACCCTGGTCAGACCAGGACCTTCACCAGTGTGAGGATGCCACCATCTGTCAACCAGGGCTTCATAGATAAAGGCAGTGCTGACAGTCTGGTCGAATCGGTAAGCTTTCCTTATAATTATCCTTTTTTTTTGTATTACTCCCATTAAGGCAAATGCAAATAATTAAAAACAAAATTCAAAATTCATTCAGTTTGTTTATATAGGACCAATTCACAACATGTTACGCACCTTACAGAGACAGCTCAGTCAGATCATACAGAAAACCAGCTGATTGCATTGAGTCATTGACGTTGCAGGATTAAATGAGCATGTGGCCACAGTAGATATTGGCTTGCATTTTGTTGTTGGCTTTACAGAAACCTCTCACACTAAGCATGCATGCAGCAACAGTGGAGAGGAAAAACTCATTTTTAACAAGAAGAAAACTAAAGCAGAGCAGTGCTCAGTGTAAGCGACTTTCTACTGAGGCCAACTGAAAACCTAATAAAAAAACACTTCGAATAGATACTGATGCAAGAACCTAACCCATGTAGATGAGGCACCAAAGAACTTAATTTGTGGCATAACAGTTGGAGCCAAGTGTGACCAAACCAAAGAAAAACCCAACTGTTCTTCATCAGCTAGACAGCTAAATAACAATGCTCCAATAAACAAACTTGTCCTCTGTGGTTTCTTGGTTGTTTATTGAAGAATGGCCTCTGACCATTGTCTTCTCTTTCACCATCATAAACCTGGAATATACAAAACATGGTATGAGCTAACTAACATTGCAACCTTACAACAACAATATTCTCCAACAATTTACATATACAAATTACGTTAGCATCATACTTAATCAAAGAAACAGCTGTTATGTTAAACATTAAGAAATACTTACGGACAAATCCCGTCCAAACACAACAACGTATCAAGGTTTCTCCGCTTTCCATAGAAAGGTTGTGGCATTATGTTCTGCCATTTTGGGTCGGTCACTTCCTCTAGTTCCCTTTTAAGCATAACGAAAAAAAGTATCCTTAAAAAACCCACCAGATGGAGTTCTACTGTGGCCCCCCCCCAAAAAAAATGTATTGCATATTTGCCTAGGATTACGTTACCATAGCGAGATGGGCTACCTTTGGTGAGGTAAACCTAACTAGCTCCAAATCTCTGAAAAAATATATGAAAATCAGCAGGTTAAGGATTACAGCTGTGAGTCCCCTTATTCTTTGTATTGCTCCTGTGAACGGCGGCAATGGGAATCAGGGAGAATCTACTCAAATGTATTAATGATCCAAGTATAATTTTATATAATCCCATGCTACATAAGGCACATGCTCAATCTATGCTAATAAAGATTCACTCCCCTCAGCATGCTAAATCCTAGGAGTGTCTACAACGTCACCTACATCCAGTTAATTAAAGTGTACATTAATTATAATATTCTATCTATTAACTATTTGACGATTTGAGAGTGTGCAGAGCATTGAATTTCTGGCCGAAAACCTGCAGAGTATAATAATAAGATTATTATACAAATAGAGCATAAATGCTAAGGTATATTTCACATCCCAAGAATCATACACTATATCTAACTTGGATGAATCAAAAGGCAACAAAAATTGTCCCTTTATTTTATTGTTGCCATTGTTATTTATTATTTGCTGACTTTCTTGAGTCACATAACGCAATTCACAGCTAAGATGACATGGTAGGGAAAATGTTTGTCATCCTTTCAGTTCTCTTTGTTCTTGTGATGTCATTGTATGCTTGCTGAATATATAATCTTGTCGCCAACCATTTCAACAACAGATCTTGATCTCTGAGGGCTTGGGCATCTACGCCAGGGATCCAAAATTTGTAAGCTTTGCCAAGCGGGAGATTGCTGAAGCGTGTCACATGAGTCTGGACGAAATGGAGAGCGCCGCTGCTGACCTGATCGCGAGAGGAGCCAGTCATTTATCGCGGTTTGAGGAGGAACTAGCAGACGAAATGAACTGCGTGATTTCTTACTGAGATCAGCAAAGCCAAATCACAGTAAGGACGATAAGTCATCAGCCAATATTTTATAAGTGTGTTTATATTTCAGTCATATATATATATATATATATATATATATATATACACTATATTGCCAAAAGTATTTGCTCACCTGCCTTGACTCACATATGAGCTTAAGTGACATCCCGTTCCTAATCCATAGGGTTCAATATGACGTCGGTCCACCCTTTGCAGCTAGAACAGCTTCAACTCTTCTGGGAAGGCTGTCCACAAGGTTTAGGAGTGTGTTTATGGGAATTTTTGACCATTCTTCCAGAAGCGCATTTGTGAGGTCGCACACTGATGTTGGACGAGAAGGCCTGGCTCTCAGTCTCCGCTCTAATTCATCCCAAAGGTGTTCTATCGGGTTGAGGTCAGGACTCTGTGCAGGCCAGTCAAGTTCATCCACACCAGACTCTGTCATCCATGTCTTTATGGACCTTGCTTTGTGCACTGGTGCACAGTCATGTTGGAAGAGGAAGGGGCCAGCTCCAAACTGTTCCCACAAAGTTGGGAGCATGGAATTGTCCAAAATGTCTTGGTATGCTGAAGCATTCAGAGTTCCTTTCAATGGAACTAAGGGGCCAAGCCCAGCTCCTGAAAAACAACCCCACACCATAATCCCCCCTCCACCAAACTTTACACTTGGCACAATGCAGTCAGACAAGTACCGTTCTCCTGGCAACCGCCAAACCCAGACCCGTCCATCAGATTGCCAGATGGAGAAGCGCGATTCGTCACTCCAGAGAACGCGTCTCCACTGCTCTAGAGTCCAGTGGCGGCGTGCTTTACACCACCGCATCCGACGCTTTGCATTGCACTTGGTTATGTATGGCTTGGATGCAGCTGCTCGACCATGGAAACCCATTCCATGAAGCTCTCTGCGCACTGTTCTTGAGCTAATCTGAAGGCCACATGAAGTTTGGAGGTCTGTAGTGATTGACTCTGCAGAAAGTTGGCGACCTCTTCGCACTATGCGCTTCAGCATCCGCTGACCCCGCTCCGTCAGTTTACGTGGCCTACCACTTCGTGGCTGAGTTGCTGTCGTTCCCAAACACTTCCATTTTCTTATAATACAGCTGACAGTTGACTGTGGAATATTTAGGAGCGAGGAAATTTCACGACTGGATTTGTTGCACAGGTGGCATCCTATCACAGTTCCACGCTGGAATTCACTGAGCTCCTGAGAGCGACCCATTCTTTCACAAATGTTTGTAAAAACAGTCTGCATGCCTAGGTGCTTGAATTTATACACCTGTGGCCATGGAAGTGATTGGAACACCTGATTCCAATAATTTGGATGGGTGAGCAAATACTTTTGGCAATATAGTGTATATATATATATATATATATATATATTTATGAATATGAATATTTTTTTTTTTCATACATCCTGCTGTATTTGAAACAGTTTTGTTTGTGAATGCCAAAACATGCATACTTCCTGAGTGACAGAGCATTCATGAGTATGTAGCAGGACTCCCGCTGATGCGGTTCAGGACGATTTTATATTGGAGCCGGCTCAGTATAAGGCAAACTTTGGCTTTTAGGTCATTAAATCATAGTGTCGTTTTTTTTCTCATTGTTTTTTTTCTATTTACACTATTGGAGCTTTCATCACTGTAAGCTCAGCTGCATTCATCCCAGATAATCTGCTGAACTGTTACATGTAAAACCATAATACATCACAGAATGCATTAGCTGTTTCAGAGAAATTTTTGATTAAACTGAATATCCTCTACGATGCAGCATCCATACTCCTGTAAAAAATGTCTAATGTTTATTTTTTTGATTACTGTGACTGTTCTTTCAGATTGTTTTACCGGCTGGGTAAATAAAACATGTTTTTTCAAACAACTTTTCATTTATTTATTTTTTTCAATGCGAGTGTGAAGTTTTTATACACATGGTACACTTCCCTACAAAGGCTCTTTTTTTGTACAAATGTTTTTTGTTAATACAGTCACAGTGAAATATAATCAGTGAATTATGTAATAGAAATGAATGCACCAGCAGATGGACGACATCTGGGTTTCACTTCCACCTTCAAAGACATGAAGCATGAAAAACAATATGCTGCTTATGTCTCTTGCAGACTATTGTTCTACGCTCATATGGCTTCATCTTACGTTTATCTAATTTCCCTAACTGAACTTAGTTTATATGTTGCTTTTATAGTCATTTTAGCATAGCCACATTTACTTCATCACATATGTTTTTGTATCTGATATAAACTACCAAAGAAAAATTCAAAAAGATGGACCAGCCATGTGCAGATCTACTGTTCTCTACCTAAAATATGGCTTTTTTCTTTCGTTTTCTTATGATGTCACACATGGAAGTAGTATGTCGGATGAACTTTCTTAAAATACATCCTCAGGTGGGACTTTTCTTTTTCTAACTTTACCTGTAATTTAATCAGAATCCTACAACGCCATGACATCATCTTCTTGTTTAAAGGCAGAGTTATTAATTGAAACTTCAAACAATAAAAAATGTATGAAAACTTCTCTAAAATATTCTCTTTTAGCAAAGATAAATATGTTTAATAATTCTAAATAACCTGAACTGGCAAAACTTAGTCTGATTTAATCTCACATAGTGGTTAACTGTATTTTTAAAAGTGTTCATGAATATCTGTTTTCAAAAGTAAGTATTTTGCAGGAAAATCTGACATCTCCTCAAAGAATGTTTGCAAAACATTAAAGACACATGGAAAAATTCCTACATTATCATACATAATAATTTGCTCTTGGCATTGAATAAAGATTAAGGGGGGTGTTGTTTCTTTATCAAGCTGTAGTTGTCAACAATGGGTGGTGAGGTTGCTCGAGGACCCAGATGCAGAGACGAGTGAAGCAGAGATGAGTTCTTAGAGGTTTAATTGCAGATCAAAGGTAGCAGAGGCAGAAATACAAAAATCCAACTTCAAAAATTATTAAACTAACCAAAACCATGGAGACATCAGGGGAAAAACGAGTCTGAGGAGCCGGGGAGAGACGAGCGGAGTAGACAATACAGCAACGAGAAGGAACCAGCACTGAGCGACTGCATAGGTGGAGTATTTAAGGAGAACAAAACAAAGGATGGACTAACGAGCTGAATGAGGAGCAGGTGTGGGTGGAACTGGCAAGAGGGAATCCAAGGGGAAAGAAAACAATCACAAGGGGGCAACAGAGAGTAACCAAAGAATGCTAGAATATCATGGAAAATAAAAACAACTGATAACAGAAAACTGAAAATTCAGAGTCACAACAAATGAGAACCATAACAGTAGTAAAGTTTAGTAAATGTTTTGTGTTTTGTTTTGTTCATATTTTGTATTTCGAAAAAGGTATTTAAAGCAAAAGCTTTGGGCAAGGCGCGCTTATTCATATTCACGGTGCTGTACATGAAAAGAAAGGTATAATAGGAAAAGTATGTTGCTGTGGCATAAATGCATTAAAATAATTAATGAAAATATTACAGAGACTAAACATTAATAATTAAAATGATAACATGATTAAAACATATATGATAAAATGACTAATAGGAAAAAGAAAGGAATCTTAAACTTGAAATCTTACTTATAATGTTTAGATAGAACAGTTAATGGCCACCCTAAACAAAACTGTTTAATTTCTTATTTAAAACAAATTAGAGTTTCAGGACTTTTACAGTTTTTTCTGGGAACAAATAAATTTACAAAAAGCTGTCAGCAGTTTTATTCAGGGCTGTATAAATGAACTTTTTAATTGTTAAACATTTCATGCAGATTTTGCTGCTTCGTAATAGCAAACAGACACCTTTCCCTCTACACTGTTCCTTGTTTGTATTTATGGATGAACAGTCTCCATGCGCTCCTTTCTTCTTCACAAGGCCCTCCAGGCAGTCTGCTCTCCCTTAGAATAAAGCTGCACTGTGATTGGACAGACAGTGCCGCTCCTTTCCACTTTAAGCCCAGTTCCCCGTACTGACGTCAATACGCTTTCTGCCACGAGCAGAAGGAGCAGAAGCTCACGGGCTCTGCGCCATCCAGGATGCCATGTTGTGGGTGGCATATTTGTTAAAGCAGCAAAAATCTGTACGTCGATGCTGTTCAGATCTGTTTAGATCAGACTTTGTTACCGTGAGATTTTAACAGACAACGATTATTTCAGGTTTTAAATGAAATAGTCCACTAATAAAAAAAAAAAGATGTGTGAGTGATTGATGAATGAAAATAATATTAAAATTTTCCCTTATTTTAAAAGCCTTTAATCCGATTTAACTGCATTCCTTTTTTAAATCAATGTTCTCATTCTGTGAGTTTCTGTGGGTTAGGATTATTCTATAACAAATAAATTATTAACCTGCTTTTAATATATCTACTTGAGTTCCATCCTCTTATGATGAATATTCATTCTTATTCTATTTATATAAGAATATAGACAATGATTCAAAAAGTGCACACACAATACAGAATGAATTACTACTATTATTATTATCTTTAGTGTTTACTAATTATACAAAATAAAAATATACAATATAAAACAGTATGTTTAGAGTTAGAAGTTAATTTAAAAGATATGACTTAAAAGAAATATGAACAATGAATCTCTTGATTTAACTTTAGAGGCAAACACATGGAACCCTACTTTTTGTCTACCTTGCTACTATTGTCATTAAAAAGGTTTAGATGGATAGATAGATAGATAGATAGATAGATAGATAGATAGATAGATAGATAGATAGATAGATAGATAGATAGATAGATAGATAGATAGATAGATAGATAGATAGATAGATAGATAGATAGATAGATAGATAGATAGATAGATAGATAGATATAGCATCAAAACCTCACTTGCTGATGAAGGTTCTCAGTCATCCAGGTCATAGTCATTCCGTAAAAATTAAAAAAATATCCACTGGACTTGTTTTTCAAGATTTGAAGACGTTTCTCCACCTCTCCAGGAAGCTTTCTCAATTCAAATGTCTGGATCCGCAGTGAGTTTGAGTCTTATATGGACAAGGCCTTGTATTGCTTGGAAACATGCAAATGGTAACCGATGAATGGGTCGTTTAATACCTGTCTATGATTGTTAAGGGTCGGTCCTTAACAATCATAGACAGGTTTCAGGTATTACAGGAGACAATCCCCCCCTTAATGGCAATCCCCCCTTTAACGACCGACCCCTAGAATCATAGACAGGTTCAGATATTACAGGCTAACGATGGAACTAAATGACCCATTCATCGGTTACCATTTGCATGTTTCCAAGCAATACAAGGCCTTGTCCATATAAGACTCAAACTCACTGCGGATCCAGACATTTGAATTAAGAAAGCTTCCTGGAGAGGTGGAGAAACGTCTTCAAATCTTGAAAACCAAGTCCAGTGGATATTTTTTTAATTTTTACAGACTCACTATATATTATTGCAGTGGACTCCGGCGTTAACATACCACTCACAATATGGCGGACATACTGACGCGTGGTTTCCATAACAGAGCGGCCAATGAGAATGCGGCGTCTATTCGCGTCTCTCCGTACGTCTTGGCTCGTGATGCAGCCAGGCTGTTCCCCGCCCTCCCTCCGTGCCGTTCCGAATGAGACGCATCCCTCCCTCCGCTGTTCTGATCCTCTTATCAACGAGTAAGCGGCCAAGATGGATGTTGCGAACCAGGTAAGGCTTTTGGAAAAGAACACATTATATCTGCATATTTCATTAATGTTCGGCTGATATTTTCTCAGTGGAGTCAGGTGAAAGCCAAGGGGAATGGATTTTCATTTTTTTTTTTTTTTAATCTAAAGATGTTCAGTCCCAATTATTCTAATGCTGTAGCATATACCGAATAGAGCTTGGGAAAAAAATATATATATATGTATTTAGACACGTGTAGAATGAAAACGTGCATGTTTGGCCGGGCAATGCGGAATTGTAGATGGGATTAGACGTATTTGTGCTCGTGATGCTGCAGTCTGTCAGACTAAGCGGCCTGCTGTCAGGATGCTGCAGCGGCTGCAGCTGCAGGGACATTTATCCAAAGAAGGAGATGATTCTCACCGACCCCTCCATAGAGAGCCGGATAATTGATTCAGATTGCTCCTGTTTCAATTAGGCCGCTGTTGCCAAGATAACAATAGTGGAGTGTGATTAAATTACTGGTCAGTGCACAGGCCCAACTCAGAGGAGGAGGAGGAGGAGGAGGAAGAGGAGGAGGATCTCCCGCAGGTTTCTAACAGTCGAACGGTAGAAATAAATCCGTCCACCCAGCTGCCTGGATCATCTGAGAAAAACAACATTTTTTGCCCCCCAACTGTTTCATTTGGATGTTTACATCCAGGCTGATACAAACCGGACCAGCATCACTAGAGATAAAAAATAGAAAGAGATCCTGTTCGGCCATTTACTGATGCACACCTTCTGAATGCGCATCCATCCTGCGCTCTATTGCATCCTCCTTTAATCAATTAAACACTATTTTCCTCATAAATAAACAGAACGGATGCTGCTGGGAAGAATGCAGCCAGAGAGGCAGAGAGAAACACAGTTAATCAGCTTTGTCTAATTGTAATGCTGGCAGCAGCTCTCTCTCTCTCTCTCTCTCTCTCTCTCTCTCTCTCTCTGCACACACAGTGCAGAATTTAAAGGCAATATCAGAATTACTCTACTCACGCCTTTTTATAACCACAGAGATGCAATTGCTGTTTCAGGTGATGTGTGCACTTGAAGAAGCATTCATTTTAAGAAATTACTCTGCACTTAGAGGAATAAAAAAAGCAAAATATAAAGACTCTGCATCTGATTATTGTGTGTTTGTTGTTATGTTGACAGCTGGTGGCCCAAGGGCAGTTCACAATACTTAAACAACCTCTGGGGTTCATTAAAGTTCTACAGTGGGTAAGTCTTTCTCATTATTGTTAACAATACACTAAAATAATGTTGTTTTTCCCTATTGATAAATAATGTTTATCTCTAGAAATGCACAAATGTGTGATTAGGTGGCTGATCTCCGAGGCTCTACCGATTTTACCACGACTGCAACATTTATTTAAAATACAAACTCCGTTTTCTTTCCGATTAACACACTAAAATGTCTTTGCATGTGACAAATTATGTCAAAACAGAACAATCATATCTTTAAAACATGCTCGTTAGTCCGGTCCGTTGGCAGACCTGCCTCCCCAGCAGCTGGTCATGCAGCTCCTCTTATATAACAGCTGTCTAGTGATATCTATGCATCACAAAAAAAACAAAAAATCAAACTGCTAACAATACAAAAATAGAAACACAAGATGTATATATATTTTTGTAAAACATGCATTTAAAATAAATAACATCGGTGTTATATTAGGTATTTGATAGATACATACTCTCATTTATCTGTCAATGTATCTGACTTTATAGGGTTGTGTGAGGGAGAGAGCATTCAGCATTTCTGCAACCAAACTGGGTTTTACAAAATACATTATTTCAAAGCAAAGACAAAATTATTACATCTTTGATATTGTTGGAGCCTATTAAGAATTAGATAAATTTATTTTTTGCAAAATTATTTATGTAACAGATCTAAGGTTGTGTGAATGGTAGAGCTATTGTTTATTTGTTTATGTATTGGTTTGGCTTTGACCTTCCTCCTTGTCAGTCCGCCTCCTGCTGAGATTGACAAGTAGAAGCAGCTGATGAGGTGGATCTGATTGTTTGTTTGAAGGAGTGAGGAGTGCAACAGTTTTTTCACACACATTATATTATTTTTTTGTAAGTCAACTCTGAGAATATTTTTGTTATTTTTTTTATAAGTAAAGAAAACACCCTTTTTTTGAAACAAGAAAATTCTCCACGAGTGCTTTTTGTTTTGTGAGTCAAAAAACCTCCTCCTATGACTACTCTGGCAATTTTTGATTTTTTTGGGAAACTATTTTGATGCAAGAGTAGCCGTAACAGATATTTTAAGCTGTCTAAAGGTTTACTCAACATTGCAATAAAACTTCATGCTATCTCTGAAAATTGCATAATTTGAAGATTTCTGCCAGAGGTAAATGTTTTGAAAACATATCAGTCTCTGTTGTTGTACTCAGGGGGGGAAAAAAACTGTTTTTTTTTTCTTTATGGGGAAATATGCATGTGCAGTATGACTGCCGTCAGAAGAAATTAAATAGGGCGTAATTAAACACATATTATGCATGTTAATTTTCAACAAAAATCTTGCACACTAGTGGTGTTGAGGGTAAATTACACCCATTTTAAAGCTCCAGTAGTGTCGTTTCTTTGGAGTTCTTAATCTTCATGTAGATGTGTTTATAGAAATGAGTGAACAATCCTAAAGTTAGCAGTTAGCTTGATCTGCATTTCTGTATGTCCATTCAGTGCTGAGTAAGACCATTTTCAAAACACTGCCAATATTTCTAAAAACATCACTTAATAAAACAGAAAAACTTTGCATTGCATTTATTTTCCACTGAAGTCTAAGTGATATCCCTGATAAATGTTATCGTTATCACGGCCTGGTTGAAAAATATTTAGATTTTTAGCTTTAGATCACAGATCAGAAAAGGTTGAGGGTATATTGTCACAATTCAGGTCACCACCTCATTTCTTATTGTATCTCTACTATTTATAGGCGGGTTTGTAACACAGAGATAATGAAGCTGCATGATGCCTTAAGCTAAATGTTAGATGTGACTCTCAGGAAACTTTATGATGCTGTTTTGCTTTCAAAATTCTCTTCTAAAGGCTGAGCGGAGGGTCTGTTGCACGGTGATGCTTTGATGTTTCTGGCAGGAGACCCACCAGCAGGAATCTGTGTCACTGTTTCAGTAATACAGTCCCCGAACACTGAGGGATAGAATCACATTTAAAGCTCTCTGAAGACACGACTCCTGTGTTCATTTTGGTTTTTCAAATCCTTTAGGTTTGCTTAAATGATGTTAGATATTATGATCTGATAAAAAGGAAAACTACTGCCTAGTCTTCACTAGTGGTCTTTCTGCTGTAGATTATAAAGGTGGTATCCACTGCAGCAGCAACTTATTGCTTTGTCATCTGGACATAAATCTTGATATGCATGTTTATAGGCTTTATTTATGAAGGGGATAATATATGCAAAATGCAGTGATGAGGTTATTTCCTTTTGATTTAGACCTAAACCATTTGGAAAATATGCTGCCCAATATCCTTATCCAAGCACAACACATTCTGTGCCTCCTTACTAGGTCAACTTGTTTAGCATGGCTGCTGCTTCATATTTAGCTGTTCATTATATATATATACATATATATATATATATATATGAATTCTATTTCAATCCAATTCAGTTTATTTCTATAGCGCCAATTCACAACACCTGTCATCTCAAGGCACTTTACAGTTCACCAGATCATCCAGTCAAATTGATACAAAGTTTTCTATCTAAGGAAAACCAGTTGATTGCATCGACTCATTGACTCAAATGCAATCCCTCACACTAAGCATGCTTGTAGCGACAGTGGAGAGGAAAAACTCCCTTTTAAGAGGAAGAAACCTCCAGCAGAACCAGGCTCAGTGTGAGCGGCCATCTGCTGAGGCCGACTGGGGGTCAAGGAGACAGAAGCAGAGATACAAAAAGCAGCTGTAAAAGGCGGCCCCGTCCAGGAAAACACACAGCCAGGCAGACGAGCTCTGAGCCAGCTCCCATGTCAGAGGATGAAGAGAGCACATCCAGCCAGTCACAGTCAGAGAAACAGGACTACACTGGAAAACAGGCAGATCTCCAGCATCTATAAACAAAGGTGTTGATGGCACAGCGAAACAGGAACAGACGAGGCAAAGCTACTGTGAGAAAAAGCAGAGAGAGCAGAACGTTAGAGATTGAAGTAACAAATTCTGCAGAGTGGGAGAATACTGTAGAGATAGCACAACTATAGAATGATAAATTGAAAAATAAATAAAGCATTTACAAAAAACTTTAAAAAGTCTTTACCCTTAAAAAAACACTTTTAGATTTTCAACTTCTTTTTATTTCAGTGCGGCTGATGGTGTATACACAATGTTACTGCTATTTTGTTTCTGCACTCTTTCTCAGACAACTACATTTTGTCCAGATTATTTTGATATATTTTTTAGTCTACTTTAAAAAACAAATTGTAGAAATTTTTTAACCCTTAATTGTGGCACATTGAGACAAAAATAAACCAGAGTTTTTAAATATGGATCCAACTGATCCAATGGTTTGATTTCACCATTTTCAAAAACCTTTTAAACCTATAAGTCTAGATTGGAGTAACAGTATGCAGCTATTATATCCCAAACAAACTGAACTTTCCTGTACTCAATAGAGAATAATTAACACAAAAAACAACCTTCTTTTGCTAAGGAAAGCAGTTCTTGTCAGTTATATTATACAATAACATCCAGAGTGTTTGCCCTCCATCAGCAGCAGGAAATAATGCTGCAGGGCTGACACTGGTGCTGCTCTAGCTTAGTTTAGACATCAGCGGGGGGAGTTTAGAGAGGAGGAGAAATATTTACTCAAGCCATATTTATCTACAAAGCTAGTTGAGCACTTTGCAATAGATTGGTAAAATAATGTGTGGGTTTTTTTTTTTTTTTTTTTAGAAAAAACCCTTAATAAACTACAGCTAACAGCAGTAATCCTAAAAAGGTCACCTTGGAATTTTTAAACACTCCAACATGAACTGTAATTATTCCAAGTTGCTCGTATAATGGTTTTGTGTTCTAAATAAAGGAAGTGAAGGTCTTTTACTGATGGGTCCTGTACTTCCTTAGTCACTCCAAGCTCCCATTCTCCAGAGGAGCAGAACCAAGATGACAACCTAAGGAACAAACTAGCGTTGACACACAGCTCTGCACTGCCTCCATAGACAAGCAGCAGAGCAGACCGAGGCATGAGTATGCTGCATGACTCTGTAGTCCTTCCCTCAGGCTATGTGAGTGTGCCAGCACCTCATCACAGTCTCCCTGGGTCACTGCGAGCCAAGCACCAATCAGCATCCACGCTCAGGAGGCCAGGGCGCATGAATCATCCCTCAGAAAAGGTCTGCGTGCCTCAGCGTCAGGCTGGGGGAAGGACTGCCAGAACTCCTGCTCTTTCTGGATTATTATGGGAATGTTTCATGAGCGAAACAGGGATTTTCTTTTTTTAGAAGGGGAGGGACGAGCCAAACCTCGTCAATATTTACCCGGATTCTTGAGCTGAATCCAGTAGAAGCAGGGAGCAAGGACTATTTCCTTTAGTGGAGAGTTAAATCTGTGCTTTTATTAAACACTTTAGAAACAGCAATGCAGTAGCAGCTAAATGTACAGTATTATGATGTCACCATGGGCTTAAATTGGAGAAATTAAAGTTATTTAAAGTTGATTGGTAGAGGATGTGAGCATGATTGCTGGTGGATCATTAATACTAAGCCCACTGTCATGCTTGCAATTTTCCCAAAGTGACAGTGTTGTCAGAAAATCAATGTGGTTTACATATTTCTTTACTGTTTTTATTTATGTCAACAACTTTTTTTCACATATTTAAAACATTCCATATCAGTGAAAGCTAACTCACAATTTCTAACAATATGGCTTCATCTGTGGGGAAAAACCAGCTTTCCAAACTGATGTTCAAGGTTACTTCTGATATAACCTCAGCCAGATTTGTTCTGCAGAGGTTCAGGAAGCTCCTACTGGAAAGTACGAAATGCTAATGAGTCCACAAATGCAATCATAGTAGCACACAGAAAGAGGAAAATAAGACATTTTAAATCAAAGAAAAAAAAAAAAAAGAAAAAAAAGTCCTTTTAAGCTCTGTTTTTATTTGGCTTGTTACTTTTAAAGACTCCAACAAAATAAATGCTATTTTATGACCCCATATAAAGGAGTAATGTGTGTTTATTAGTTAATTAACTCTGACAAACAATTTTTTTTTTTATTTACAGGTTCTATTTTCTATGGAGGACCAACTCCAGGCAGGCAGAAATAAATAGCCGTGAAAGAAATAACAAGGGTAAAAAAATACAAGGGAATAATAAAACAGACAAAAATATTATAACATGCACATAAATAAATACTTAAAAATATAAGTAATTAAAAAATAAAGTTGAAGATTATAAAGTTTATAAAGGTCAAAAAAATAAATAAGGTAAATATTACAAAGGCAAATAAATAAAATAGCTGATTAAAAGAGTTATATACATTTATGTCTCACTGTATATTTTAATTTGTTCTTACATTTATTTGTTTATTGTGTTTTTGGTGGCAATTAATTGTATGCTTATTTATTTATTGTGGATTTATTTATTTCTGTATTTATTTTTAAATATGGCGGAATAATTTTCATCTGATCTGTAAAATTAATGTATTACTTGATGGTCTGATGACTTTAGGGTAGACTGAATAAAATAGAGTAAGAAACATTTTCAATCCTCCACCAGTTTACCTCCAGAATGACAGAGGCATCTATGGAATCAATTAGAAGGTTTGAATCCCACTACAATAACATTGGGTTAGTTCAGCACTTTAATTTTCTGGATGGTTTTAAAAGACAGAACCCAAACTTGCAATAATAATATAATATTGTTGAACTCTGACCTCTGCTCTTTTCCAAAACAATCCTGAAGAACTCAATAAATGACCTTAAGCAGAGGCCGCAGTTTGGTTATGCAGAATGATGATTCTCAAAAGGCTGGTGAGAATTTGTCTGAAGGGAATAAATTAAGATTTTTTTTTTAAATCTACTTAAAGTTTGGACTCAAATTTTCTATAAATGTTTTTCCATGACTTTAAACAGACTTTTCTTCTTACAAATTCAGCATCAAGTTATGGTAACGGTTGACAACAGTTGTTGCTGCAGAGGGTGTCAAAGCAGATTTTAGGTTTAGGGGGAACTGTTTTACACAACTGACTATAACTCTGGATAGCTTTTGATACTTTGATAAAAAAAAAGAGGATGAAAATAATGTATATATATATATATATATATATATATATATATATATATATATATATATATATATATATATATATATATATATTAGCTCAAGCTTTGGACTGGAACATGTTTCTAAGTGCCCATAAAAGAATAGATCAACCATACACTTATTAATCATTAAGTGTTCAAATATTTATTTGATTTTATGCTATATAAATATATCTTATAAATATATATCTCAATTTTAAAAATGAGTAGATATGTTTTTTTAGATAATTTTAATTTGCTTTTTAATATCACTTAATATCTGACAAAAATTAATAACTTAACTAAGAATAACTAAGAACTTTCCAACACTGCTTTTGGGATTAAATAAAGTTATGAGAAGATAAGGTGTTGCCATACTCTGCTTACATTAAACCAAATATCTTTTTTTTCCTTCCCCTGCCTCTCCCAATGCAGCTTCATTCTGCTGCGTTGGATTTGGTATAAATTTAAATTCATGCTGTGACTCATGTTCGGGAAACATTAAAAGCCAGGGACCACAAAGCAACAGCCTGATTCACTCTGGTTTAATCCGTTATGTGCAATAAAAGGTGTTTATTTTGTTGCACCTCATTAGGCGTTTTCTCTACAGATGCTCTAGGAGCTGTGGTAAAGGTTTTAGCCTGTTTCTGCTTATCTCCTTTATACTGGGAAAATTAGCTAATGTGAAAAAGCTTTGACATATTCTGTAATGGACACAAAGGACCTTCAGTAATAAGATATCATGAGGTGTTTTACAATTAAAATAAGCCAATTAGTTTCTTCAAGTCAATGAGGTCATGAGCTCTTCTGTATAATATCTCATAGACCAATATAAACCTATGCAAACCTAACTAATTATAGGAATAACTATTTAAAAAACGAATAGAGAAAGTTATTTTCAACAACTTTTTGTCTAACTTTGTCTATCTAAGAAGATATTCATGGTTTTGTTCTCATTTTAAATCCTGGAGGGTTTTTTTCCTATCAGCACTTTAAAGTCTAGTTTTGTTATGGACAGGAGGACAGCCTCATACCTGAACATGTCTGCATTTCATGGTTATTTTTAGACTACTGCTATTTGCTGGTGAAGATTGTCAGTCATCCAGGTCATAGTCATTCCTAAAAAGTAAAAAAAAAAACAATCCACTGGGCTTTGTTTCCAAGTTTGGAGACGTTTCACTTCCCATCCAGGAATCTTTTTCAATCTTTTTTTTTTTTTTTTTTTAAAGCTTCCTGGATAGGAAGCGAAACATCTTCAAACTTGGAAACAAAGCCCAGTGGATTGTTTTTTTGTTGTTTTTTTTAACTTTGGAATGACTACCACTATTTTGTGTTTTCAGCCATTTTACAGAGACTGGGATAAATTGACGCAGTGTGGGAACAGCAGTGGCTGACAGTTTGTGTCAGAGAGTGAAGAGCTGACAGCCCTCCAGCATACCAGAAGGAGCAGAAACCACCTTGCTTTCTTTCAGGGACGCTGTCAGTTGTGTTACCATGGCACTCTCTGTTTTTTTCCCCACTATTTTTTCCCGCCCTATAATTCCTCAGCTGTCCAACCCCCCTTTACACAGCAAGAGGGGAAAATTGATACTGCTCTGCTGAATTACTATGAGCCGTTTCTGTGCTTCTTGTTTAGCGAAGTTAAGATTTAACAGGGCTGACTGGTTTGGTTTGGACAGAGGTGTAATGGGTTTGTATGAGTATTTCTATATAATTGTGTTCCCTCACACTTTCTAACATGCAAAACATGTTTTCTTTTTGATTTTGGTGCAGTTATAGGGTTTTTTATTGTGATGGATTGCAACACTTTAGGTCTTTACCTCTGCAGAAATGAAATATAGCAGCATGCATTTGTTATGAAGCAATTAATAAAATGCTTTACTTCCTACATTTGAACACAAATATGTACTTTCTACTCAGTGCTTTCTGCATACTTGTTCACTACTTGTGCACATATTGATAACAACATGATATAAAAGCTGCATAAATAGAGAAAATAAAGCACTAAGAGAATCTGTCCAAAAGCAGCACATATTATTTATAGAAATAGCGACATGGATAAAGCCAGGAAGTTTAATGCTGTGAAAACAGCACATATTTAACATCTCATTCAAGACTTGGGTTTAATTCAGTGTGTTATCCTGTCTGAAATTTAGAACAAGACTAGACTGAGTCAGTATTTATCTTGTTTTCTGTTCGATACATTGAGAAAACAAGACAATTAACCTATTTCTGTGCACAGAACTATTTTTGAATATAGTCATTAAAAGTTATTTTTCATCTTTTAAGTCTTTTAAGGCAAAATCAATGTAGACCTTTACTTTTTTTATCTTTACCTAAGTAAAGGAGGTCAATCCATACTTTTACCAGATTTTTATCTTACAGTACATAGGTATCTGTACATTTAGTTGAGTAAAGAGTGTACTTTTGATTCCTTTGTAAGTTAATCAGAGTCGAGTAACTTTTATTAGGTATATTAAATGATCTGTTGAATAAGTTTGACACACATCAGAGTTGAATCTTTTTTTAATCAAGCTAGAAAAAAAAAAGGAAAACATGCTCCTTAAGTATGGCATTTGTGATTTGATCTTAATAAATCAGAATGCAGCTACAGGAAAAAAGCTACTTACCTCAATTTACAAGCATAAAGTTAATAGTATAGTTAATCTATACTGCCTAAAAAATTAAGAAAACAGTGAAATAACACATCATAGATAATACTGAATGAGGTAAACCATTATATACTACATATTCAAATGCATTGTTAATACACAACGATGATCAAGTCGGTAAAAAGTAACAACATAGGAAAAAAGTCTATCTCCGTGTATGTTAGTTTTATCTTAATAATTTACCTAAGCGTGTGGAATTTTGTTTATTATAAGTAACTGTTTTTTAGATGGTGTTATTATATTTTCATATTCCAAACTCAACATTTTATGTACTCTTCTTTAAAGTTTACAACTTTCATTTTTCAAGTTACATACCTACAGTTTCTATAAATCCACCTATCAAATTTTCTCCATCTGATATCAAAGTGTGATTTTCTTTTCCCTCTGACCTGCTGACTTTGATTTTGAACAACGTCATTTCCTAAGACCCATGACGCCTGCCAGAGAAATATACAAAGATTCCAAAATAAGGGTTTAAAGTTTAAAAAGTAGATTATCTCCTCTGTTTTCTGCAGTACATCGATATAAATGACTGATATGCTGAAAGGTTAAAACCAGTCTGGCTTTTTGAGTTGATGCATTTTATGAACAGGAGGGAAAAAAACTTTAAGTAGATAACTTGTCATTCACCAATCATGGCTGATCATCGTAAAATATTTAGATATTAGCTACTCTTCTTTTATTAACAACTTAGAGTTTATTAGGGGAGAGTATTGGCATGGGTGTTGCGATACAAAACGTGTCACGATACTTGGGTCACAATCTTATATTATTGCAATATTGCAATATCACTTTATATTGCAATATTTTTCCCAGCTATTAAAAATAAATGTATAAATAAAACAGCAAGTACTGTATATTTTCATTAGAAGTTATTGATCATTTAGGTATTTTGGTATCCATGATGTTTGGGGTTTGAGTGAGTCCTTGTCTTCCACTGTGACCGCCTACAGAAATGGGTCTGTGCCGCACAGGAAAAGGGCTCCACAGCACCATCTGCAGGAGTGGCGGTGCAGAGGCAGCTCATTCCCCTCATTGTTTTATGTAAAAATGTTTTGTTTTTCAAAAATTGATACTAGGAACTCAAAGATCGATATTATATCGGGCAGCTGAAAATCACTGTATATCACCAAATTGATTTTTTCCCCTCACAACCCTACAGTTTATGCTGCGTCATTATCTCGTTCCCTGTGGTTTATTTTTCCAATAAAATCCTGCAAATCATTCATTTAAAAACAAAAAACAGAAAAGCCATTTGCAAGGTTTTAACTCCTGAAGGAACAGTTATAACCCTTAGTAAAGAAACAAGCCTCTTGGTCACATTAACTTAGAGTCTCCTGTTAAGAGTGCTTCTGCTTTTGATGCCTGGAGCAGGTAGACTGTACTATGATGTCTGGAGTTAAGAAGGAAGTGACGTGTGATGTGTGGATGTGTGTGTTTCCTTACACTAGCCTATAGTTGGGTATCCGGTGACAGATGGTAAGGCACCTCAGCCAGATTAATAGCTGGATTGTCTGTCCAATCGGATCTGGCCTGCAGTGCTGGGAGGGTGTGGTAAAAATAGTCTGACTCTTCTAATCTGCTGTAGGTGAGAGAGCCAGTGTGTGTTTGTACCGTTTATTGGACTGTACTGATTGTACCGAAGCAATTAATGGACAGCTTTAGGAGAAAAATCACCAGGGAATAAAAAAGCAGCTAGGCAAAAATGTTAATTTTCACTAATAACCATGGCAACAGGCACAGTATGTGCTGTGTTGTTTGTTGGTGCATTGATTTACACTTGGTAAGAATTTATTAGCAGCTGAGAGGGACTGGAGGATGCTGGCCAGTCTGTTAGAGATACTGCAGGCAAGGATCTGCAACAGGAGCCAAAATGAACAAAACAGCAGCATTAAACCTCCCCTAGAATCATCTTTACTCCTGGTGAATGTATTTAAAGTTCTCTAAGATTCTGTGCTTGGAGTTCTGCTAAATTATTTCTTCCAATGTATAGGATTCAAATATTTCTATTATTTCTGCTGGAAGGTAAACGTCTGACCCAGTCTCCTGCGTTTGCCTTATATATAACTAAATTTTTCTTCCCATCAACTCTTGAACTATTGAAGAAAAAAAATACCCCTCAGCATGATCCCCCCATCAACGTGTTTCATTGTGAGAACAGGCGGATGTATAGTCAATCATTTTAGACACACACACATGCAGCGCTTCATATGGAGTCCAGAGAGTTTTATTTTGTTATTGAGATTAAACTTCAAGTCTTACTTTCAATGCTCTTTTATTTGACAGTTAAACATGTTTTTACGAAGTTCACAACTTATTGTTGTCCTGTCAAGAAATCGTCTCACTTGAGATCCACATTGGGCCCCTTGGCTGCTCCTCTGACTAACGCTCCTCTTGCCTTTCCTTTAATTTTAGGTGGATGGCGAAATCTTAGTGGGTTTGCAGCCATACTCTTACTTTCTTCCTGATGCGTCTGCTTGGTCTTCATTGACATGTTTGTTTCTCTCTAACAAAGATCTTTAAAGAGCAGGTGGATTTATACAAAGAATAAATCCTAAACATATGAAAATATTTGGTAACACTTTTATTTAGATGCACTAGATTGGAGGGGTTGAGCACACATGCCAAAATATCCCTCCACATCCCAGTTTTATAGTTACATGGGGGTCTATGACATGAAATCCCAATAAAATTATTTTCATTTTTAAGTCTGTGGCAGAGAACGTGCAATTCAAATAAGTCCGGTTTTGTCGTCCTCATATAAGTCTGAGTATGGGTCTATTGAAAAAGCTAAACTCGCTCATTTTGCAGGTTAAAATATAAAGGAAAATAAAGAATTGCTTTAATTGTTTTTCCACTTTGTAAGTGAAATGCAAAAAAATGTTTCTCTGTTTCTGTTTTCCCCCCCAGATCTTTGCGATCTTCGCCTTCTCCACATGTGGCAGCTACTCTGGCATGCTTAAGTTTAGTGTGGAGTGTAAAAACCGATCAGAGAGTGACCTTGGCATAGAAGTAGAATTCGAATATCCATTCAGGTATGTCTGGGGTTGCTTCTGTTGTGAATGTTGCTATTCTGCATTAAAATAAATGACCTGGGGAAGGTTTTAAGTTACATTGTTGATGTTTTTATCACAATTTCTGGTTCATTTTTTCATCTCATCATAGTTACATATAATAATTCTGATGATTACTTAATCACTGTTACAATAACTTATATAAGCACTGCTATATAAGTGCTATGTGAATATGTTTAGAATAGAAAATTAGAAATATATCTTTAATCAATTAAACATTGATTTAAACTATGTATCTTTCTTAAATTACTAGTTATATCAGTTTTTCACACAATAAGGGAAAATGAATAGTTTGACATCTGAAAATATTTTCATATTAAAAGACTTCAATTATAACTAAATAAGAAAATAATTTCTGTAAAAAATGTCTGTTAAAGGTTAGAGAGACTCCTGGCTATTAAAATATACACTCACTACATTAAAGGATGTTAAGTTGCTTGTTTTGGGGTTTTTTTTTTTTAGGTGCCCTGACTCATATGATGTAAAACTATTTAATTTAACAGAAAAATATTATCACTTTTCAAAACTAAATTCATGAAAAACTGACTGCAGAATTATGCAACATTAGATTTTATACAACATAATTTTTGTTTTTTCCAACAGTAGACCAATCCTAATTTTCTAATCTGAATAATGAGGGAGATATCATATATAAAAGGGGCAATATCATATATATATATATATATATATATATATATATATATATATATATATATATATATATATATATATGATATTGCTTATCGAGTAGAAGCATAAATTCTACTGTTTAAAAACACTATTGTACAAGTTAGGGTATCAACCTAAACTTTTTATTTATGTAAAAGTGTAAAAATACCATTTTTAAAACTACAAAAAGTTTTAAGTAATGCAGAAAGAAATGTTAAGGATAGGTGCTTTACTGCATTAGTCTATTAAAGCAATATGTTTTTACAGTTCTTTGTTACACAGAATTTTATTACTTTTATAATTAATGGTTACAGTGTCAGATTTAACTTTGCATCATCTTGAAAAACTGTTTATTTTGGTTTGTGGATGACAAGTTGGTGCAGCAACAACCACAAAGCAATTAATTGTCTAAATAAAACAAATTATTTTTACGTGTTTTTTTTTAAATACCAACAGGCCATAAAGAAAATGAGCTTAAAGAAAAAAACTAACGAGTTCATTTTTAAAATTTAAGGAGTAGAAATTGATGAGATGATTGTAAAAAAAAAAAAAAAAATGTAATGGGTAGAAATAAAAAGTTGTCTAAAAATAATTACTCCAGTAAAGTATAGATAGCCAAAATCTCTAATTAAGTTAGGTAACAAAGTATTTGTACTTTATTACTGAACACCTCTGGATATACTTCGAATTAGACAGATTTATTTTGTCTTTTTGTAAACACTAGTGTATACAAAAAGACATTTCGTTTAAAACAGCTCTAGAGAATTTCATTTTTTAAACTGCATCCTTGGAAACAGTAATTAATACATAAAACATAGTAATATAAACATATGACTGTATATTTACAGTACTAACATTCATTTTTTTTTTTTACATACATAAAGTATTTTATCATTTATCGTTCTCAACATAAAGATTTCTGTTTCAGTGTTGAAATATAGCCTATTTAATATGGTGTAGATGTCAAACAGTGGTAAATAAGCCCTTGATTCCTCTGCTGTTTCTTGAAATATTCAATATTTTATTCGTTTTTCATTTGTTTAGAGTATTTTTTGGTTTTTCAAGATCAGAACTGTCAAAAAAAATCTAGAATTTAAAATCTTAAAAAGTATAACTGTGGAAATGTAAAAGGTTCGTTAGGAACCCTGGTAATAATTTAACAGAGGTTATGACTACAGATACACAGATCCAGTTTTTTTTTCTGATTCAATCTGATACCAATATCTGTGTTGAACGTATCAGCTGATATCTGATACTGATTGGATTCAACTGTTGAATGAAGAAACCACATATCTTTCCATGTGAGTGAAGGCTTTATTAAAATTAAAGCTCTGTTTTAACAGCAGAATCATTTGTGGAGTTTGCTTCTGGTCATTTAAGAGATGCAAATTATAGGCCAGTGCCTTTTTTTTTTCTTTACTTGATCTACAAAAGATGTATAGTTAATTAAAAAAAATTGAATTTATTTAATAATTTAAGGGGTTGTTTTGACAGCTCACTGTCATCCTATACAAACATATTCTATTGCCTGTTAATCTCAGCTCTTCTTTTATTTCTTCACATCGCTCTTTGTGTTTGTGCAATGTCGTCCTCAGGCTCCATCAGGTTTACTTTGATGCGCCCACCTGTAAGGGAGGGAGCCAGGACCGTCTGTTCCTAGTCGGAGACTACTCCTCCTCAGCCGAGTTCTTTGTAACGATCGGGGTCTTCTCCTTCCTTTACTCCATGGCAGCCCTTGCTGTATATTGTTTCATGTTGGAGAAGTACCGTGAAAACAACAAAGGACCCCGGATTGTGAGTTTTTTCTAAATAGCTTTTATGCAATCTTTAATTTTGCTGATGAAGGTTCTCAGTCATCAAGGCCATAGTCATTCCCTAAAAGTTTAAAAACAATCCACTGGACTTGGTTTCCAAGGTTTTCAAACCTTGGAAACCAAGTCCAGTGGATTGTTTATAATCTTTTACGGAATCTTTAATTTTCTTTTAGCTAGAACTACAAAATGCTTAAAATAACAATATTAAAACACATACTACTGCTTTGAAAGCTATACAATTTATATCACTATTAGCATCTGTGCAAATTCTGGAACTTGCTAGAAATTTGGCTGCTTAGTAAGATTTTCTTTCACTTGATGAAGCGTTTTAGTGGTAAAAATGTCAAAACTTACAAATATTCCCAAGTAGATTTTTTTATTTAAATTTTCTGATAATGTAGAAAATAGTAAAATAATACTAACTGTCTAACCAGGCAGTTAGCAGCACAGGGGGCGATACTCACCATTCCTTTTTACTCTGTACACCTCTGAGTAGGGGTGTAGATAATAATCGTTTTGAATCGATGCTTCGCTCCAAAAGCCCACGATCTGCATCGACACGTCCGCAACAGAATCGATTCATGTTTTTTTTCTCCTCTGGTCTATTTTTATCCATTTGCTCCTGGGCGTAATTCTCCCTCCCGTGCTGCGGTGGCGCTAAACCTATTTTGCCCTCCTACCTCGCTTCCTGGTTATACTCTTACAGCAGTGTGTTGCAGTAAGCTTGACGCAGACATTTTTGATTTATGCTCAATATTGAAGCATGGTCTGTGCTACACGCTGTGGGTCTAGATACGGCCGAGGCGGCGAGGAAGTGGGGGCGAGTTTAGTCCGACGACGGAGGGACATGAGGGCCAAAAAGAGCAGAGATCCAGGTTGGAAAAAGGGTCCCAGCGTTCTCGCACACCTCACTCTTCTAGCGGGTCAAAGTTCACGAGTTGTTTTCCGCAATTTCGGTCATAAAAACAAAACAAGCCGGCCTCCTGTCTGCGGCACTGTTAGCGGTCAGCTACAATCTGGGAGAGGTGCAGCGGAGCGTCTCTCAAGGGGGCGGGGACGTCTGGAGCCGAGGTATTGCATTGTACTCATTGCACTGATTATGTGCAGTATTTTTGCAGTATTTTTTTGATGCAACTTTTCTACTTCTGTTATTTGCTGTTGTTTCTAAAAAAAAAATGCATAACGATATTACAGCTTTCATTGATTTATTTCAAACTTGAAACTTTATTTAGCCTGTAAGGTGTAAAAAAAAAAAAAAAATTTACCGATTAATCGAATCGAATCGTATAGTGGTGTATACTTGAGTATCGAAAATAATCGAATCGTTGGGTCAGGAAATCGATACTGAATCGAATCGCCATGATGGATGTGATTTACACCCCTACCTCTGACTCCCATTAAAATGACTCCAGTCATCTGCAGAGATGTTCTGAAGATGGACTCAGCTCCTTGTCCTTTAAAAGTACAGGGATATGGTGGACTACTTTGCAGCATGGTGTGGAAGCATGAAACTTAAAAGTATAAAGTTCTTTTTCTGGATGGATCATCAAAATAAGTGGTCCTTCTAATTGCCAATCATTCTGGTGATATGTTTCCGTAAGGCCGTGCTACGCGCTCGTCCACATTTTCACCAACCAGTGGTGAGTCTGGTATAGTGGAAAAAGTGCAAGTCTTCTTTTGAAAAGTAAGCTTGTATGAGCGATGCAAACAGCAACTTTTAAACAGAGCGTGCACGAGGAGAAATAGACCTGTGCACGCTCTCGCACGTGTTTAATAGGTGTTCCCTCACGGGAGCGGATACAGAGTCGTGCATTTTCATTTTCTTTAAGTAGAGAGAATGGGTCTTTTAAAAAATTGCGAAAATCATCCACTATATCTTTAAATAAAAGAGGGGATATGATTGTAGATATTAGGAGAGACAGAAGCAGGTCACACTATTATCTACTATCTCCATCATGGGAGAAGAACTAGAAGCAAAGGAGTGGTATAAATATATTTGTGTTCTCCTGGACAACAGACTGGACTGAAGATGTAACTTTGGTAGCAATTTGTATTTCTTGAAGCTTAGGTCTTTCCATGTTTGCGGTAGGAAGATGCAAGATGTGTTGCAGGGAAAGTGTAATCTCTACTGATATTTTTGGAGCATCAAAGCATTTAACTCAACCTAATAAAGGATGCCGGCTCTGTTTTGAAAACTCCTCAAGAACCCCTGGAGATGATTTTACAAAGAAAAATTCTTTATAAAACAATGAATATTATGGACCACCCTGAGATTCCTCTTCATTAAATTGTCATACAGCAACATTATGAGGCTTTTCAAGAACAAGTGTAATAAGGACCCCTACAGGAAACCTGTCCTGCTTAAAACCATCAACTTCTGCAACAAGTCATGGAAGCAACAACAGTGTTTAATTCCCTTTGGGATTAATAAAATATTTTTTTATTAATAAAAAACGAGGGTATATCATGATCAGTGAAAACAAGATTCAGTGAAGCAGAATCTCAGTCATCCAGGACATAAACAATCTTAGCAGGAAACAAAGGCGATTGGTGTTTCCTTGAAGACGATTCAAATCTTCTTCAAAAGAACTGAAGACGTTTTCACTATAACCGTGCAGAAATCCTTATGAAACAAAAAGGAAGTCCTTTTTTTCCTACTTAAATACATTAAATACAAAAAACAATTGTAGAAACAAACAAATGATAGTAAAAAAAAAAATGGTTAGTTTAAATTGATGTTTTCATAACATTTACCGGTAGGATTACATGCTTTCCAGCTATTGTGAAACCTCTGTCGACCAATGAGCTGTAAGTGTTTTATTCTCATAATGAATGATTTTGTTTCTGATTTTAGGATTTGATTGTGACGGCAGTCTTCGCCTTCATGTGGCTGGTCTCTTCATGCGCTTGGGCTAAAGGCCTTTCAGATGTGAAAACAGCCACTGATCCAGACGAGGTCATCACTCTCATCAAAGCCTGTGACGAACGAGAAAACCTCTGCAAAGAGATCTACGAGCCCAAAGTCTCTGGGCTCAACACCTCTGTGGTAGGTTCCAACTTCCTAGCTGCACTGCATAAAGTCACACCCTTTGATTTTTCACCCATGACAATGAACCTTTATCTCCGTTTAGGCTTTTGGTTTTATCAACCTGATCCTATGGGTGGGAAACCTGTGGTTCGTCTTCAAAGAGACCGGCTGGTTGGCTTTGCTTGGAGGAAAATATGTCCCATCGCAAGAGAAGCAGCCCGCCCCTGATTCCTTCGGCCAGGGAGGCTACGGACAGCAGGACGCCTACGCCGGCACCCAGGGAGGGTACCAACCCGAGTACGGTCAGCAAGGCTACAATGAAGATGGAGGTTACAACCAGGGCTATGATCAACAGCCCACCTCCTACTCTAATCAGATGTAAACCTTCCCAGCTAAAAAAACAGCTGCAGGATGGTGAGTTTCTCCATAATTACAAATATTTAGAATAAAAGTAGTATTAGTATTTAGCCCTGGTCTGCTCTGGATATTTGGTACACTGTCTATTGAGAACAAGATATTTATTCTAGATCTATATGAAAAGCAGATCATCAATGTACTTTTACTAATCAAATTTTTTAGAAAGCTGTAGTAATTACAATGATGACTTACCAAACTAATTGCTAAAGACCACAAGACTTATAACAATCAATTAACTTTGATAAAACCTGTATGACAACATGAAGTAGACAAAAAGAGCAACATGTTATGCTTCAATCTTCAGAAATTGGACAACTTAGTTATTGGTATAAACGTCTAGGAAGTTTTACGAAGCCATTTCCTGTTTGGAACACTGGTGAAGTGATAGCAAGGATTCACTAATGATTGATAGAATTTATTGATCCCACAGTGAAGAATTGGGTATATAGAGTACATACAGTACAGTCCACGGAGAAATCCTCTGAAATCAATCCACCCAACAGACTAAGAAACTTAGATAAAGCATGACTTCTTGTGGCCTTCATTATATCATCAGACATGACCAAGAGCGATATTTCTCTAATCCACTCTTCAAATACAAGAAACATGCAGTTTAATCAGGCCAGATATGAGCTGTTCCTTCAAATTCAGGAAATATAAATATAAAAAAAGAAAATTGTTGCTCAACTATTAGCTCTAATTCTACAGCAATAACTACAACATTTGAATCATCTGAAAGCCTAACAAACAAGGCTGGGCGAAGACTAAAGGCTATCAATCAATGCAGAATAAGGTGATAGTAAAACAGGAAAAGGGATCTGGCAGTTTTTAGGATGAACTCAGGCAAATGCATGTGGTTGGTTGCATGTATCCTCTTGTATTGTAAATTGCTGCATCTGCCTTGTTTAAATTTTAGGTTTGTGTTTGTGTTTTTGCCTTCTCTTTTTTAGGGACCACTTGAAAAGGAGGATAGTTTTACCTCTAGTGCAGTGGTCCCCAAACTACGGCCCACGGGCCGCATCGGCCCACCTCCACATTTAGAACAATGCCAGAGAGCCTTTTCATATAAGTGTTATGTTTTTTTTTGTATTTGATAATAAATTTGGACATTTGGAATAAAATGTTCCTTAATTATGAAGTTTTTTCATTATTAACTATTAGTAACTATTTCATACACACATACAAGGTGACAATATTCCACCCTTTTGGGGTCCCCCAGCAAAAAATCTTAAACCCGCCCCTCTCAAAGAGATACGGAAGAGGATAAGGGCCATTATCCTATCACAAAATATCACAAAATAAAAATAATAGTTTATTCAATTCTGATTTTTTTATTAGAATACTGACTTTATTCTCAGAATTCTGAGGAAAAAAAAGTCAGAATTGAATAGTCTTTGTTTTCTTTTGAATGGCCCTAATCCTCTTCCGTAAAGAGAGAATGGAGTAAAATATAAGTCCCATCATAAATTTAGGCACTGTTGCAATCGTCACAATTTTTCTGTTACAAACTGACCCCGGCCCCCCATCAGAGAAGGGAAAAGTTATGTGGCCCTCAGAGGAAAAAGTTTGGGGATCCCTGCTCTAGTGTTTTATCCTTTTAAATTCAATTAAATGAATAGAAATTTTAAAAAAGTTCAGATGTGTGAAAACTTCTGCAAGCCTTCAACATTGAGTTAACTTCACATGTTTTTCTCCTCTGTGCTTCTCTTTCCTCTGCTCAGGGTGACCTCTTATGGAATGAGCGTTTTTTTTGCGACCATCACCTGCGTTTCCAAACGCCTCTGTGTGTCTGTTTGTGTATATGTGAGTCGGCAGGCGCAGGGAAGGAGCATGGAGGCCACACACTAATTATAAGGGGTGGGGTGGGGTGGGGTGGGGTGGTTGGAGGGCCGAACGTGGGGCGGGGGGGCGGGCAGGTCTCAGGGTTGGGCATGGGGTCCTCTGTTTGCTGTAACATGATGATTATTCTCGTGACGTATTTAACTGTAAAAGACAACGAAGGATTGTCTGTTTGGGTGTACGAGAAAAACTTGAACACAAATACCAAAACATTCGTTGAAGAACCTGGAAATTTATGATTAAAAAAGAAAAAAATTGTAGTAATATTTAACTGGAGAGAATGTATTTGTCTGTGCTGTGTAAATATCAACTTGCTGATATATAAATATATATATGATTATATGTACACAGTTGAATAATTGTGCACTCTATATTAGTTGTTATACAACAAATGTTGAGCACAGAGTTATTCAATTGTATTTATTTTGGTTCTGTTTAGGAGCTCTCATAGTTTAACCTTTACCAACCGGTTTCACTCCACAGTCGTTTCTTTATTCACTCACAATCTAAATATGAACATTTGCTTTGAATTAAAGAGACAAAATCAGGGTAAAGTCTGCAAATAATGACTAAGATGAAGAGAAGATATTTATGTATAGGACAATGAGTAAAGAAATAATAACGGTAATGTTTGTGATGAAAGTGAGATGTAAATTATTTCAGCTTTTAGGTTTCTATATGTTTTTGTTCCATCTACTATCACTGTCACAAGTGGATGCATTCTGGTTGTGCACTGAATATTGTTAATCCTGACATCTGCAAATCACAAGTGCATAAAGAGAAGAAAACTAATGGTGGCGTCTCATATTTGCTGTGCTGTCTGTACGAAAATTGTGAAATCAGACCGTGTAATAAGATTTTATGTGTACTTGTTTATTTCTGTGGATTCAAGTGCTGGCATTGATTCTATTTTAATGTTTGTCAAACAAATCTCATCCTTTCCTCGATCGCCTTCGTTTTGAACCAGAAAGTTGTATCGTGTGTTTTGTCACTACAACACAAAATAGGAAGAAAATTAGGGTAACATTTAATAGATTTTACAGATCATAGTCCTGCCACACACACTATGCTTCTTCATTTTCCTTCTTGTGTCTCCTTTTCTGATTGGAAACCCGATTTAGTGCATGCATCTGACATTCCAGAGCATCAATAATCCTGTATTAGAGGCTGAGGCTCAGGAACAAAGCAAAACTAAACAGCTAACCCCATGTTTGGTTCATAACAGTGATTACTGCACGCAAAGAAAAGCAGCTCTGCCATAATCTACTAAAAGCACAAAGTGCTGCAATAATTGCTTTAATCCAGATGTAACCACACCTGTATGGCTGCGGCTGCCCATCCTCCATATGGATTTTCAAGAGCATGTTTGCCAAATGATAGCAGATGTGTTTTATTGATATTTTGCTTCCACAGCTCTTAACAAAAACGGCTCTAGTTCATCTCCAGTGCATCGTTGTTTATTGTAAAAACGTGTTCCCTTTTTTTTTTTCAAATCAGGGTTGTTAGAGTTAAGCAATCTAGAAGCTACTTGCTTTCTCCTTTTCCCCCCTTTCTCTCTTTCTTTCTCTTCAACTGTAGCTCTTATAAATATGCTGAAATGAAATATAGTCTGTCGTTAGTGGTGAATGATGTCTTGTGATACTCTCTAAGCCCTTGAATAGTGCTGTGTTTTATTGTGTACGATGTATTCATATTAGTATTTATGATGATGATAAGTCGGGGGGAAAAAAATGTTCAAGACTCCAAAGTTCTGCCGTATTCTTATTATATGGGATTCATGTGAAACTAAATGAAATAAACTTGAAATTATTCTGTTGAAGAAAACGTTGTGTTTATTGTCTCCAGATTTAGACTTAGACTTTTTCATTTAGTAGAGCTTTTCAGACAGTAAATGAACATTTCCATTCCATAAAGTGCAGCAGTGATCAAATGTAAACAGTGTGGGAGAAAAAAAACAAAAACTCATTGATATGGAAGTTCAGTGCATTAATATATATGGTGCAAATATGCAGTATTTTTGGTTTGGTTTTATCAGTGTGATGCAAAGTCTGTGATATGATTTAGAGTTTTTTTCAACAGTTCAGCTGTCTGATGGCGATGGGGAGAAGCTGTTTTTTGATTAACTGATGAATTGTTGAAGAAATACAAAGGAAGAATAAACCAGACAAACATAACACGCACAAAAATATATACTTAAAGAAATAAGTAATAAATAAATAAAGTTGAAGAATATAAAGGACAATAAATAAGTTAATTATTACAAAGGCGAGAAAAAAAAAAGAAGCTAATTAAAAGAGATCAGGGGTTGACATTAAGGATTTTTACCACTTGCCCTTTGGGCAAGTGACTTTCGCATTTCATTTGCCCAGAAACAATTTAAAATAATAATTCATAAATATAGTTCCTAATATTCATTTTTGTATATATATTAATGAAACATGTTTGTTTTTTAAATGTTTTTTGTAATTCAGTACGTTTACAGGTTCCTGGTGTGTATATGCATGCGTCAGATAATGAACTCAAGCCTACATTACCGTGTTAACATGCTTTTCAATCCTTCCTGCACATTCTTTTCAAACTAAACTTTGCTTTAAACTGTTGTGTGCTTGGAAAAATATAAATTGTAATGTTAAAACTTGACAGGTTAAAAACTTAAGATAAATCACAAGACAGAAGTCAATGTCACAAATGAATAACTTTCATTTTAGAGTCACAGTATGTTTATACAAGATGATACTATTAATATAATGTGACTTTTCTAGAGAATCATTAAACATAGTTATTTTATACAGGGTTTCCATAGTCTGACATCATTTTAGAATTCCCTGACTTTTAACTGACTCAGGATTAGTTTTCCCTGACAAAAAAATGCAGCAACAAGACATTAATAATAACATAACAGGTCACCAATCTAACATGTTTAGCTCTATAACATTTAAATGCACCTCTCCAATGTCTAAGAGAAAAAAAATTAATGAATTTAATGAACATTATAATGTATGACCTGCATCACTGTACAAAAGACTGCCATATGATAGAGTTTTCTAGGTTGTTTGTCGTTTTGGTAACTACATCAAAATTACCGCTAGGTGGACAAAAATCACACCATCTGGCGGAAAATCACCCGGCTTTTTCAAATCACGCACCTTTTTCAAATCACGCGAGAATGTGTACAAAACAACAAAAATGGCAACGGTTCTGGATCGTTTTCATCTATTTTGATTTTATGATTTTAAAGTAATTTTGAGTGATAGTTTTTTTTTTTTTTTGCGATTTCATGCCCGGCGGGCAAATGCAATGAAATTTGTACTCTCCCGACAATAAAAACGACTTGCCCCGGGAGATTGGGCGATGGTTAACATCAAGCCCTGGAGATGTATACATTCATGTCTCACTGTATAATGTAATTTCTATCTACATTTATATGTTTATTGTATTTTTAGGGGTGGATTAATTCTATGCTTATTTATTTTTGGAGCATTTATTTATTTCTGTATTTATTTCTAATTATGGCAGGATTGGTCCTCCATATCTCGGAGCTCCATACCCAGGGAGGGAAAAGGCCAACGCCCCATGCGGGCAGTCAGTCCCTCTGCTGGCCCCGCCTTTCTCTCTCTAACTTTATTTTATTTCTGCTCTTCTCTCTCCGCCTGCTTTAACGGGAGCTGCGTTCAACAGCACCGGGGAACTGCTTTGGTTTTCTTTTCCTCAATAATCACTTCCGGAAAAAAAAGAGTCGTTTATTATTCCCAACCCGCTCGCTCTGTAAGTTAGTTTTTTACCCTCCAGTATGGCTGCTGATACCACCGAGTCCGGTTCTGGTACACCCGTTGTGGAAAGGCTTAAAAGTTACGTGCGGACCCAGAAAGGCACCATTCTGGCTGCAGAGATCGTAAGTTTACTTCAGAAACTGAACTTCCTTCAAGTTCCGTTAGAAGGAGATTACAAAGCTGTCTGTGATGCATGGTTTTTATCATCCTGTCTACTTTGCAGCTTATTAATATTTCATTTTTATGACTTAATGCATCATTGTTATTGATTTTCAAGATGAATAAGACGCAGATCATAATTGATCCACATTTTTAAAGCAGAGTAATAGTGGAATGCATGTTTGTGGGGGGGTAGGGGTTAAAGGTGCATGGACTGTAAAGAGTTTCCACTTGTCACGTGTCACTATTTTCACATTTGACACCAAAGAGTGAAATGCTGGGGGCTTTTGGGAAATGTAGGGTTGATTCAGTCAAACGTAGCCACAGAGTAAGTGTAAATAAAACTTTATTACCCTTCTGTTGGAAGCACAGGCGGAGTATAAAAGCAGCTTTGGACTTTGACCCAGCCCAGGCCACAACATTCAGAAAAAAGTCATAAACGCCTGGCATGGGTGCAAATACATGCAATACATGCCCTATATGACTAGATGCACAGACGGAACTTTCTGAAGGTTTCAGGATTGGGTTGTGGTTTTTAAAGACCTAAATGCAGAGGCAGGGAGGCAGAGGTGAGTTTCTTGAAGATTTAATTTCACAAACAACTGAGACAGGAATCCAAAAATCTAACAAGAAAAATGTAAAACAAACCAGAACCGTGGAGACATCAGGGGAAAAGAGCATGTGGAGTCAAGGAAAGACAGGAGAGAGGGGACTAATGAGCTGATTGGGAGCAGGTGTGAAGAGAGGAGCCTAGAAAGGAGCTAGGGAAAAGGAGACCAATACAAGAAGAACTCAAATATATCCAGAAAACACAGCAAAATAGGAATTAAACCAATAAAACTAGAAAATATGGAGCAAAGTAAAACTAAATACTTAAAAGAAAACAACGGAACTAAGACCGTGACAGTAGGACTGGTGGGGACATGTCCCGCACCAACTTTGCCCTGCTGGGGACAGTCCCCACCAATAACTTCAACACATAGACTTTGGCTCTCAGCAATATGAGCGAGAAATAACTAATGTAGCGGAAAGGGCAAACATCCATCCATCAATCACAAGGATGAATGAAACTGAAATTGTGTTCATAATAGGGAGGCATAATATATTGCTGTTGGCACCGGAATCGGCTGTTATTCATCCTTTTTTTTTAATACATTAATGTCTAACTGTAATAGGAAAGCATTGAAAAAATATATGTTTGAGCTCAATTTTGGATAATACATACCGTATTGAAAGTGGTGTTACACCCTTGGCTAGATGTAATACAAAGAAGGCATCAGAAACACGGGACACTTTTAGAGTTAGGATTAGTTTAGAGTAGTGTTGTAAGTAACGATTATTTTCAATTCAATTCAGTTTATTTCTATAGCGCCAAATTCACAACACATGTCATCTCAAGGCACTTTACAGTTCAACCAGATCATACAGTCAAATTGATACAAAGTTTTCTATCTAAGGAAAACCAGTTGATTGCATTGACTCATTGACTCAAATACAATCCCTCACACTAAGCATGCTTGTTGCGACAGTGGAGAGGAAAAACTCCCTTTGAACAGGAAGAAACCTCCAGCAGAACCAGGCTCAGTGTGAGCGACCATCTGCTGAGGCCGACTGGGGTTCAAGGAGACAGAAGCAGAGATACAAAAAGCAGCTGTAAAAGGCGGCCCCGTCCAGGAAACACACAGCCAGGCAGACGAGCTCCAAGGCAGCTTCCATGCCAGAGGATGAAGAGAGCACATCCACTCAGTCACGGTCAGAGAAACAGGACCGCACTGGAAAACAGGCCGATCTCCAACATCTATAAACGAGGGTGTTGATGGAAGCAGCACAGCTGATGTTTCTTTCCAGGATGACGTCACAGCCAAACAGGAACAGACGAGGCAAAGCTACTCTGAGGAAAAGCAGAGAGAGCAGAAGGTTAGAGATTGAACTAACAGATACTGCAGAATAGGAGAACAGAGAGAGAATGAAGCAGAATGATGAAATGGGGGTCCCTATGTCCTCCAGCAGTCTAAGCCTATAGCAGCATAACTATAGAGATAGCTCAGGATAACCTGAGCCACTCTAACTATAAGCTTTATCAAAAAGGAAAGTTTTAAGTCTAGCCTTAAAAGTAGACAGGGTGTCTGCCTCACGGACTAAAACTGGTAGTTGGTTCCACAGGAGAGGAGCCTGATAACTAAAAGATCTGCCTCCCATTCTACTTTTAGAAATTCTAGGAACCACTAGTAAACCTGCAGATTGAGAGCGAAGTGCTCTGTTAGGAACATAAGGAACAATCAGATCTCTGATATAAGATGGAGCTTGGCCATTTAAGGCTTTATATGTGAGAAGAAGGATTTTAAATTCTATTCTTGATTTAACAGGAAGCCAATGAAAATCAATCAAAATTGATTCATCTCTCGATTTTTTTTTCTAATCATTTGATTGATAATCAGATAGCCTAAGGTTCCTTAACAAAGTTTTTTTTACAAAATCAAACTATGTTAAACTTTTCTTGTTCAACTTTTCCACTTGACAGATGTCGACAGAGGAAAAATATTTGATCTTAAATGCAAAATGTTTAGATATTTTTTTTTTGCATTTTTATCTAATTTCTACTCTTAAGTGGGTTGCTCTGTCAGCTAAAGGCTTGTTTTACAGGCTCTTTACTCCACTTAACGAGTAATCGATTGCTAAATTAGTTGACAATTATTTCAATAATCAATTAATCTCGATTAATCCGATTAAGTGTTTCAGCCCTAATTCAGACACTGTAAATCTAAGCAATCCTTACATTAGGTTTGGTA
This sequence comes from Cyprinodon diabolis, assembly GCA_030533445.1. Taxonomy (NCBI): domain Eukaryota; kingdom Metazoa; phylum Chordata; class Actinopteri; order Cyprinodontiformes; family Cyprinodontidae; genus Cyprinodon; species Cyprinodon diabolis. Next base: position 41,303,299 of record CM060062.1, on the reverse strand, counting down.
AATCCTCAGCATGATGCTCAGTACACTGTATGGTTCTTTTAATGGTACTTTAGACACTTTCTGTTTGTTCCATGTTTCTGTAAACACTTGCTGTACCCTTAGGCCACGCAAAAAGAAAAATATTGATTTCCGACCTTAATCTCAGAATTTTGATTTTTATTTCAAAAGTATTCCCATAGAATTCTGACTTTTTTTTTAATATTTGTTCTTTATCTAAGTTATAATCCTGGGTTTTTGCAATAGGATCCTATTTTTATTTCCCCTTATAGTCTTCTGTAGTATTTTGTTTTTTTCCAAGGTTGGTAAGAAAATAAAATCAACTTCTCATTGCATTACCCTCTTTAGCAGCCATCAATCCAATTATTTATGAGCAGCTTTTTAATAAAATGATAACTATATATTTTGTGATAGACACCGGATCAATATTAGAAGAAAATACCTAGTATAAAATGTTCTGTTAGATAGTTTCACTGTAAAACCATACCACATTCAACTGGATAGAGGAAAATAATTCAGCCTGTCAACCTCTATCAGTCAAGCTAAGTAAGGTTGGTGGTAGGGTGACCTTGTTTTAAAGGTTATATTTAAATAGATTTACCTCTTAACTTAAGCCTTTTTTATCTTGTCCTTATTTAAAATAGGTAAAATAAAAATTAAAAATCATTGATATTGACTTTTTTTTGAAAGGCTGATATCGTAATACTATTCCATATAATATAATACTCACTACTATAATATTACTCTGTAATCTTAATTATTTAGACAGTAAATAATACACTTTAGTAATAATAATGTAAATACAGTACTATAAATGTCCCCTCGGTATTTTCCCCTTACCGAAACCTTTAAAGGTAAATATGTAACCTATTTATTATTAATGCATTTGTCTATTTACCCTTTAGACTTAAACTCAACTTCTGGTTCCAGTAGCTTATATAGAGTACAAAGGGCAGAGTTAAAGCAAGATGGCATTAAAGATAAAAATACAACAGACAATATGAAAAAGGGTGTATATAGTACAAAAAAAGCATTACAAAAAGTTGTAATGTCCTGGAATTTCCTTTGGATGTAAAATTATCTGCACAATAGAGAGCTAATGGAAAGGAAAGGAAAGAAGCATTTAAAGTGGAGTTGTGTAAAATGCTAGCCTCATGAGACCATCCTGATCTCGCGAGCTTTCAAGATTTCACTCGCTAATCAGTCTGGAGACTCTCGTTGAAGAAAATTTGGAGCCGTTCACCAAACGAACGTCCAATCAGCGTTGGCTTTGAGGCGGGTTGAGGTGTGACGCAACGAGAAGCGCGACAGTTCAGTCTAAAGAACATGGCGGCTTCAGCCGATGAAACTAGCGTTAGCGTGGCTATCGAGCAAGTTTTATCGGAATTACAGAGTATTTCTCCACTGAAAGAAGAGCAAAACACTGCTCTGGAGGCTTTTCTCAGAGGAAAATATGTTTTTTCTCTTCTGACTGGTTTCGGCAAGAGTTTGATCTATCAATTGGCTCCTCTTCGTCGTCGCTCTGTTACGTCATATGCTTCGTTGATCTGATTGGTTTATTTGGCCCGTCTATCATCAACATAGGCCAATCAGCTAACCAGTATTTTCGCCCCTTCCCAAAATTACTTCTACGGAAGGTTTCCAGATGGATATGCGGAGCAACTCCATCTGGCGGAGTCAGGTTAGTAAAATGCATGGCTGGGTATTGTTAGGAACCTCACGATTCAATTAGATTTTGATCATTGCTGTTGCGATTTGATCCGATGCAATTCGCTTCAATGCTGATTTTTGAAGCCATGTGACTCCAGGAGTTTTAAGAGCAGCCCGGGATGCCAAGTTGTGCACATGGGCAAAGCAGCCAACATGTAGTAGCTCAGTGATATCGACAACAACTAGCATGTTGGCAGCATTATCTGTAACAACAGCGGCTACTTTTCCTGTTATGCCCCGTTTGTTTATTGCCTCTATCAACATGCTCCCTGTGTGACTTCCGTGAAGCAGCCTGGTCTGAAGCACATTTGAAACTAATTCCCACTCATTTGATATGAAATGAGAAGTGATGGTTATGTAGGGGTCAGTCGCGTCTCTCAGCGCGACTCTTTCAGCAGCCTTTAGCGGCTCCAACACAGCCGTCTTCACCTCTGTGTACGGTGCCGACAGCGCCCCCCAACGGTCAGGAGGTGAATCGATTATGAGGGGCTCCCGCATCGATTCTGAATTTTGCATGTAATATTCGATTCTTCAATTATTTTACCCACACCTAGTAAAATGATTATCATTTTCCCTTTTTGCATTGTGCCGAATAACATAAATGGGGTATAAATAACTATGTCACAACCCCTTAATAACATGATGCTAACATCCATCTGTCTGGACGACCATCAGCTCTTCTCCCTCATCATTATCTTTATAAATGTAGACTTGTTCCATAATGCAGCTAATTAGCTAATTTTTCCAATATTTACCAGCTTTGCTCTCTAAATGTTGGATGTTTTTCACTTGCCTTTTCAGCCCTGACCTTTTTTGGGATTTATTTGTTTTGGACTTTTTTTAACCAGTGTTCTTCACTCCTACTACTTACTGTAGATACGCAGCTGCTGCTTCTTTTTTTCCCCTTCTTCCTTTCATTTAGCTCGTGGGCACATGCGGCTGCCCACATTGTTGCTACCTAAACAGTAGATTAGCAGGAAGAAATGTGACGACTGATGCCGCCACCCTGGAGAACTGACCATCTTATGATCCTGCAGAACACAAGCTGCTCCATTCTGCACCTTGGAGGCAGTATATAGCTGCTGGGACTTAGCTATAATCTACAATGACAGTTTCACAGTATGATATACTATATAACATTATATAGATTTAGCTCTAGTTTCAAAGCATTTGTTTTACTTAATATACCACATTTTACTTTTCATGGAGTCACAGATGATAATATAACAATAATAATAGTTATGTGTTAGGCCTTCTTCTCAGGTAGCCAGCCTGGAGCAATGTGCTTGGTATATGTGACTTGTGTTTTTTTTTTTTTTTTTTTTACAAACTTTGTTTATTTTGTTTTTAACAGGAATTGCATAGCCATACATTTACAATGTGATACATATAAAACAAACCATATAATTCCCTTGAATCATAAAAAACCAAACAAAAAACACAACAAAACGACCTCCAATCACTCCCAGGCAATAAGAAAAAGTCATAAGAAAAAGGACACCCACACGAGAGAAAATAAATAAATAAAAATAAAATATATATATATAAAAAAAAAAAAAAATTTTTTGAGATAGTACAGTACAGTTTGTGCCCAGGAAAGTATACACGAAGGACTAGACTGGGACAGAATGGAAATTAACCTGACCAACCAATCGCAGTAATGGTTGCCAGATTTCTGCAAATTTGTCAGAGGAACCCTGAAGTGACAACCTAATTTTTTCAAGTTTAAGAAAATAAACCATATCCCTCAACCAAAGTATGAAAGAAGGAGGTTGTGGTGATTTCCATTTAAGAAGATATGTGACTTGTTTTGAGCCACTTTTAGTTTTAAAGAAGCTGGCTGATAGCGCTCCCTATGTGAACAAAGTTATTTCTGAGCAGCTAATCTTAAAAATATAGATAAATAAAATATAAGCAATGGAAAAGATGATATGCCTCCTTGATCTATTTAGAAGTGCACAGCAACAGGTGGGAGAGGGGCAGTTTAATGACTTTGACATGTCACAAAATTGATTTCAAACAGTAGAAACAGCACAATAAAAATAGTTTTTACACTCATACCTGTAACCAGTCAATACCTTTCTAATAGTTTCTTCCTTTTTTTAATTGTTGCCAGTTTATTTGGACTATAGCTATGTAATGCATGTCACATACCTTCTCATATAAAGAATTGCATCTCTGCTAATCTGGCTTTGCTTCACTGGCAGAAATTCACCCTCAATGGTGGGAGGGAACCATAAATATGCGTTGGAAGCACTGAAGCAACACCTTGAAAAAGAACCGTAGTCATGGCAAACTGCAACCATTTCCTGTCTGGGAAACATTGTTTAGCTTTTGTCCTTGATTACCATTTTTCTACATGATTTGTTTACATTTCACAGCGGTTTGCCTTCTCTACACATGGCTCTCCTGAGCCTTCCCTATTTGCATAGGTTCTGTATTTACAGATCCTACAGCGCTGTAACTTTATGTATTTAAACTGACATGCTTGTTGGGTATCTCTGCAGCATGACTGTTATTTGCATTTGTACATTTACAGTAAATGTCACTGTTATGATCACAAAGTTAGCTATAGAGTTATGAAACAAGCTGCTTAATTGTCAACTATGGCAAGAATGTTGAATGTGGGTGTAAGGCAACATTTCCTTTGAAAATCTTTATTCTTTATTTTTAAACATTAAACTTTAAATGGGTTTAATTTTGAGTTTGCTGATGCAGAGAATAGACTATTAACTGATGGTCAGTTTAAAAAAAAAACACCCAGGTTGGCCTACAAAGGCAAGGCAAGGCAAGGCAAGGCAAGGCAAATTTATTTGTATAGCACAATTCAGTACAAAGACAATGCAAAGTGCTTTACATGATTAAAATACAGGAAAATAAAACAGAATCAAAGCAAGTAGGAAAAAAAATAGATAAATAAAATAAAAAAGGCAGAAACAATAAAGAATTTTAAAAACAGTTGGACTAAAGAAAATAAAAAAAGTTGAACTAATGATGTTTTAGTTAAACTGTTTAACTAGAACAGTCGAAGGCAATCCTAAACTAATGTGTTTTTAGTCTTGATTTAAAGGAACTCAGGCTTTCCGCACTTTTACAGTTTTCTGGAAGTTTGTTCCAGATAAGTGGAGCATAGGAACTAAATGCTGCTTCTCCAGGTTTAGTTCTGGTTCTAGGTATGCAGAGCAGGCTGGAGCCAGAAGACCTGAGTGGTCTGGAGGGTTGATACACTGATAGCAAGTCTGTGATGTATTTAGGTGCTAAGCCATTCAGAGATTTATAGACTAACAGAAGTATTTTAAAGTCTATTCTCTGAGATACAGGGAGCCAGTGTAAGGACTTTAGACTTTAGTGATGTGCTCTACTTTCTTAGTCTTAGTGAGGACACGGGCAGCAGCGTTCTGGATCAGCTGCAGCAGACCTGTGAAAACACTGTTGCAGTAATCAATTCGACTAAAAATAAACGCATGGATTAGTTTTTCCAGACATTAGTCCTTTAATCCTGGAAATGTTTTCCAGGTGATAGAAAGCCGACCTTGTAATTGTCTTTAAATGCTTTTGGAGGTTCAAGTCTAAATCCAGTACTACACCTAGATTTCGGGCCTGATCAGTGGTTACTAGCTGAAGCGACTGAAGCTGTGTGCTAACTTTAGATCTCTCCTCTATTGGTCCAAAGATTATTACTTCAATTTTGTTTTTATTTAGTTGAAGAAAATTATGGCACATCCAGGCATTGATTTCTTCTAAGCATTTCCTCAGTGCTTGAATTGGTTCATAGTCCTGGGGACCCAGGATGGACCCTTGGGGAACCCCATATGTGAGTTTTGTCATCTCTGATGTAAAGTTGCCTACTGATACAAAAAAGTCCCTGTCCTTTAAGTAGGATTTAAACCAGTTGAGAGCTGTACCAGAGAGGCCGACCCAGTTTTCCAGGCGTTCTAACAGGATGGAGTGATCGACAGTATTGAATGCTGCACTGAGGTCCAATAGTACCAGCACTGTGGTTCTTCCCAGTCTGTATTTATACGGATGTCATTAAACACCTTGATAAGGTGTTTAAGAATGCATAAACAGCTGAGAAACAGTCAATTAAATGAACTTTGAGTGAAATTAGCTGCTGTAAATTTATTTCCCCCAGCTGCAAACTCTGCTTATACCTGTGGCTAGCTGCTGGGGCAAGGACTGATTCTTCCTGTGACCAAATGCCAGTTTTTTTGCAGCAGAAAAGTACTTTCTTACTAGTCTGTTTGTAGCATATTAGTATCAACTAACATCTGCCTATGTGTGCTTCAAGTGTTAAACTGTGTTATTTAAAAGCCAGAAAAGCTCTCTGTGTCTCCCTGAATAAAATGATCTGCTTGTCCCAAACTCAGCGCACTAATTTTTAGCCTCTCAGATGTTGATGGTCAGAGCTCCACCCACTGTAAAAGTCCCCCCCACCCACCCACCCCGAGGTAGTAACGAGATTCCAGACTGGTGTGTGAAGTTTAGGCCTGGGAACAGGGAATGCATGAAGCGTTTAACCCAGATCTCTGCAGCTCTGTTCAAGGGGTTCATTGGGTCTCCTTAATGGTTTGTTGATCTCTCTGCTTCCTATCAACCGTCTGTAAATCTCTAGAGAAATCCTCTGCCATGGAAGGTTTCTAAAATGATAAGAGCCTCTTGGCAGAAACAGGAAGAGAATTAAATGACTGATAATTATGGTCAGCTTCAATTTAAAAGGAAATTGAACAATAAACAGTTGCTTGTGGTATTAAAGTCGAACTGCTACATCTAAAGCTTAATATGCGTAATTATTAGTGTTAACTTCATGTTGGCTGACCTGTTTTCTCTGCCTGTCATAGGCATGACTATGTTAAACCTGGGACATGTTTTATATGAGTAAAGCTCAAATTTGAGATAATAAAATTAAGATTTACATGCTGATTTATGTGGTGAAGTTGAGGTTTGAAGAAATAATGTTTTCCTCTCCACTTGTAACTGGCACGTATGTTTGATTTTTTCCCCTAGCTTTTTATTTGCATTATACTGTTACAAGTACAGTGTAAAGAAATTTAACTCTGCATTTAACCCATCCCCTTTGGGAGCAGGGGGCTGCCATTGTGCAGCGCCCAGGAAGCAGTGTGGGGTTAAGGGTTTTTGCTCACACTGGAAAAAATCTAAATCTAGCGTATTTTCACGACTATAAGGCGCATATAAACGTTTTTTTCCCCTCAAAATGTGAGGCGCGCCCTATAGTGCGGTGCGCCCTATGTGTGTTGTTACTGCGGACGTTGTTGAGACCACCATGAGATAGTTAAAGGGGGAAGTGTGGGCGTGGATTGTGTATAAAAGAACAGGTATGTGCTTTATGCTGAACTCCTCATCTCCTCATTGAGGAGATGATGAAAGCGTGGCTGAGGGAGGTGAATGTAAGGAGACCAGGTGTTTTTTCCACGCATCACCATCGCTGTTAATCTGTGACTCCATGAGTGCCCATCTCACAGCTGATGTGAAAAACAAGGTGAAACAAATGAACGCTGTGCTCGCTGTTATTCCGGGAGGTCTGACAAAGGAACTTCAACCGCTCGACATCGGTGTGAACCCGCCGTTCAAAGTAATGCTACGTTCACGCGTCTGCTGCTTCCTTTTTGCTGCTTGTACCAGTTAGTTCTGATGCGCGGCTGAAGAAGCTTTGCTGCTCTGGCTGCGCAGTGCAAAAGTGTGTCTGACGCGCGTTGGGTGGAGCTTCACTCTCCTTTCTCTGCCTTGCAGCTATATTTGCTGTGATCAGTGGGAATAAAGTAGTTTTCATATGTTTTTAAGTGAGAAAGTCCACCTGAAAACATAATCACTGCCGTCAGTTCATCCAGATTACAATCCCACCTTCCCATATTATTTCTGTCGGAGCCGCTCAGACCCCCACATACCAGCGGTGCGCTGTCAGTAGGAATCCCATTCAACAGCAGCCTCTGGCCGGGTCGCCAGAGGCAGCTGGTAGGTGTTTTTCATCGAAATAATCTAAACTGCAAGCACTAGGATAATAAAAGCGAACATATTCTGCCAGCAGATTTCTGCATTTTAAGTTAATTTATGCGTCAATAAACTGTTTCAGAGGAGTGATCACAGCGCTCTGTGTCATCAGCGATGTGTCTGTCTCACGGCCAGCTCCCAGGTTTGATTAATACTTTGTAATAAATACATGAATAAAGCACAAACATACTCAGTTTTGCTCCCGCTCTATTTTTAAATACGCAGTAGAGGTATTAATACGTAGTAGAGGACATGTACCTGTATATAAAACCCGCGCCCTATAATCCGGTGCGCCTTATATGTGTGTTAAATACAGAAATGGCACAAATAACTGAGACTGTACACTTTAGTACGGTGCGCCTTATGGTCGTGAAAATACAGTATTTCTTAAAATAAGTGCAATTTTTCTTGGATTGAGGAGGAAAAAGATCCACTTTTCCAATGGAATAAGACCAATTGCATAAGAAAACACAATCGCATTGTCTTATTTCAAGTGCATTTTATCTAAATATCTTATTTTAAGAGTAAAAGCATTCATTCCATTTGCAAACTATCTCACTTACCTACTCAAATTAAGGGTAAATACACGTAATTTGAAAAAAAAATTGACTTATTTCTAGACTGTTTTTCCAGTGCAGGAACCCAGATTGTCAGTCTGTGGGAGTGGGGCTCAAACTCAGAACCTCAGGATTCCAAGCTCTACGCCCTAACCACTAGGCCGCCACTCCCTAATATCAGAGGTGTACAGCAACGAAGTACAAATACTTCGTCACTGTACTTAAGTACACTTTTTAGGTATCCATAGATTACTCCATTGCTTATTTTTCAATTCCAATTTCTCTTTATTGTCATTGTCACAAAAACAACAAAATTTAAACAATTTAATTTAAACAAATTTAAATAACTGATACAAAACAACTAATAAATAAGAATAGTACATTCTCACACACATCATCCATGATGATTAATGGTTATTTTTGGCTGCATTTAGTTTCGTTCTTGCTGTCGGGTACAAACTGTCTCTAAGACGGTTGGTTTCTTCCTACTTCTGACTTCTACTCATTACATTTTCACACAAGTATCTGTACTTTTTATTCTTTAGAATTTTAAAAACAAACGTTACTCTTGGCTTCGGTTTAATGTTTCTAAATATTTATTTCACGTCATGTGCGCCATCCAATGCAGATCTTTGGTGAAAACTAGTGTAATTGATGAGTCATATAACGCCAACACTCATTGGTTAGCTAAAGGAAATCATCAGAAGCAAGCAGGTGTTCTTCAAACTGCAAACATGAATTGTCTATGCCATGCTACAATGGAGGATTCAGAAAAAGATGTTGAAATGTCTGAAAGGTCGGACACAGGCGAGAGCGTATCGGGAGACGGAGACCAACAAGACCTCCCTCATCCTTGGCCCTATCTCAAAGAATGTTTCAAAATAGTCAAAAAATTGAGCTTTCAGTTTATATAGTGGCATCTGGCTGTTTTTTCTTTAAAGGTTACTTTATACTTTTATACTTTAAGTAGTTTTTGGAGCACATAGAGGTCAAATTGATACTTCAACTTTTACCAGAGTGTTTTTAAACTGCAGTATCTATAATTCTACTTAAGTAACATGTGTGTACTTTTGACACCACTGCGTATTTATTCTCTCCCACTCCCACTTATACAGTATTCCCATCAACACTTGCATTTTTCGAAACACCTGTCACCAGAGTCATTCATTTTAGGGAGACTCTCTCTATTCCCGCTACATCACTACTCCCTTTTAATTACACAACGGCAATTTACAACACGTCATCTGAAGGAACTTTACAGAGATTGGGAGGATTGAGCTTTTTTTATCATTTTGCTTAGTCATAAAAAGTCCCTTTAAAATAATGCAGAGATGAAGTTAAAATACTCAAATGACAAAACCCTTCTTCAACTCAAATACAGAGAACATGTCAACCTGTCAGGCAAAATATTTTTTTTCTTAGCCCCTTAATAAAGTTCTTGCTCTTAAATAGCAAATGTTGATGTATCCAACAGCTAAAATGTCTGGCTGTTGACTCCCTGCTCAAGCTTTCAATTGGGACCATGGGAAGAACTGCACTTGCATATTCCCTGAACTCTGTGCATGTGCTCCACGGTAGTTTCCATGGAGCACATGCACACTTCCTGCACATGTATTCTTTGTCGTATTTTCCACATCCTTTGCTGATGAGTCAACAACAAGGAGAGATTCCCATTAAGAAGTTGATTGTTTGAAAACCTTCTTGAAACAACAGTGAAAAACATGAAGACATTATGGATTCAATTAGGGCTGAAACGATTAATCAGATTAATCGATTATTAAAATAATCGTCAACTAATTTAGTTAACTGGAGACTCTGGACGTTAAACTGGTGACTGTAGAAATATGCCTTTAGCTGACAGAGCAACCCACTTAAAGCAGTAATTGCATTAAAATTGCAAAAAAAAATACATAACTATTTTGCATTTAAGAGGAAAAAAAATGTCTGTCAATATGCTCTATCCGGATAGCCTCAAGTGAAAAGGTTTTAGTTTTAACCTGGTTTAATTTTGCTAAAAAAAAAAAATCTTCTTTAAAGAACCTTTGGCTATTTGATTATTGATTGAAAAATCAAAATAATACCAAACCATACCAACTTTATTTATGAAGCACTTTATGGACCGGACAGGACCAAAGTGCTGTACACAATCATATAATAAAATTATAAAATAGAAAAAAAACGAGTGTAAAATACTTATTAGTATACAAACAGAATAAAACAAAGTGAAACCTCTCAAATTGTGCCAAAAGCCAAGGAAAAAAAGATGAGTCTTAAGAAGGGACTTAAAGCTACAGTGTGTAACTTTTAGCGACATCTAGCGGTCAGACTGCAGACTGCAGCAACATGAACATCTCCCCCCCACCGCTTCTCCCCCCCCAACAGTACGGCGAGCGTTACGGGACAAAATGTCTTCCAAGACGTCCGCATCACCTACCTTCTCAAGTGATGAGGTTTGTTTACATAGATAATTTTACAGATAGTATTTCATTAGTCTGTGTAGGGTATAGATTTCATGTAGACTTAAGATAATAAATATACCCGTTATTTTTTCTACATCGTTGTGACATTTTGGCGATCTCGCAATCGCTAGTTTGTTGGCTCTGCGCTGCCGTAGCGCAAAGATGTCTGCTTCCATGGCTGCGAGACCCGCTCCTATGTAATTATAAATAACGAATTCTAAGGCAACGAAAATATTAAGGTTAAGAGGCTGAGCTCGTAGATGATGATAAATAACATAGTTATGTATAATATATTACATTTCTGACTGTATATCCCTGTAATTATTACACACTGTAGCTTTAAAAACAGCAAGAGAATAGGCCTGTCGATAATAATCGATCAAAAGATTAATAAATTTTTAAAAGAAACGTTAGTTGCAGCCCCCATGGGCGGTTCTAGACAGGGGCCAACGGGGGCCAAGGCCCCTTTAAATCATGTCCTGGCCCCTGTTATGGCCCCTGTGCTGAAGACATGATACTCAAAGAAATTCTAATGATGATAAGTGCTGGAACAGACATGGTTACTGATAGGTCCTTTGGGTTTATTTCCCTTTTTTTTTTTCTTTACAAGTTCTGTTTTATTAACTGTTTGAAAACAATAAGGCAATAGCTTCAGTGGTATTGAGATAGGATCCCAGTTTTCTTCTGCTAAATGTTGTGTTTTTTTTTTTTTTTCAAAACAAATTTTAAAAATACTCTAATTTTTACAGTTGAATTTAAGTTTTCTTAAATTCTAATTCAGATTTTATAGAAAAAATTTAAAAGATTCCTAAATTCCTGAATGTATATTGATCTAATAAGACATTTAGAATTTTAATGAAACCTAATCACTCTTTATCTATTTGCTTTTCCCTTGCAATTTCCCTTGCCCTGTTTTTTATTTCATACTTTCCTGTGCCCCCATCAAAACAAGCTGGCCCCCTCATGGCCCCCCTGGTAGTGTACATTTGGTCTAGAACCGCCACTGGCAGCCCCAATGACTTATCCTCTTTGAAAGTTAAAGCTAAGGCAGACTTACATTTATTCATATTTCATACTTTCAAGATCTTAGACTTTAAGTTTCTACAATATAAAAATAGATGCAATTCAAGGTGTCTGTTTATTTTTATTTATGTTAATTCAGACATTTCTTAAGCAGAAAGCAAGAGTGGAGTAAGAAAGGAGAATTTGCAGGATGAGTGACCATCCTACGTTCTACACTCACTGTTTCCACTTTAGAGTATGTTTAAAAGGGAAAAAAAGGGGAAAGCCCTCCAAAATATAGGCGGCTCCCATAGCAACTGTTGCTGTTTGGTTTGTATCTGCATCATGTATAGACCGGGCTCTTGGGGCTCGTGTTGCCGCTCACTATAATTAGCTGACAGTTTGAAAAGATTTCCCTCTAGTCTGTTTAAAAGAGCAGCTGGGTATGACATGGAGTCTTATTGTGATCTTGTAAAGCTACCAACAGATCCCAGTCTGTGTAGAGGAGATGAAGGTGCCCACAACGCAGAGCCTGTTTTTGTTCTCAGGGACTCCTCTGTGTCGTGTAGTGGGCGTTTTTCCTGTAGGACGGCCAATGCTCCGAGCAGCCGGCTCTGGCCTGCACAGAGCCTCTTTTGTGCGTTACGCCTCGGCTCCAGCCTCTTCGCTGCCCTACAGAGGCAGTCTGTGCCAGGAACACATGGACCGCTCATACACTTGTTAGTTGTCTGTGAGCATACATGTTACAGGAGGGAAGGTGAAAGAAGGGAGCCTGCCGTCTCAGTCGGGTCATACATGTATCATGTAGACTGCAGTGATTTGACACTGTCTGAGCCGTGCCTTAGAATAAAACTTTGAAATGTGCAGAACAAGCTTTTAGTCATAGTTGGGCGGCTGCTTTATTGAGTCAGCCTACTAATAATTGCTGCACTCTGCTATTTTAACAGATATCCATAAATGCTACAGGAATTTTACAGATACTGTTTGGAATATTGCACTAGAATGCATTAAAGACTGAGGAATTGAATGCAATAATTAGCGTGCAACAGAACAGGGGAAAAAAAAACTAGAAATAAATTGCAAGAATTGAAAAGAAATCTAACATTTTGTTTTTATAAACCGAAAAAAAATCTATCCTAAGAAGGTTAATGCTAACAAGCTTTTAGTCATAGTTGGGCGGCTGCTATATTGAGTCAGCCTACTAATAATTGCTGCACTCTGCTATTTTAACAGATATCCCTAAATGCTACAGGAATTTTACAGATACTGTTTGGAATATTGCACTAGAATGCATTAAAGACTAAGGAATTGAATGCAATAATTAGCGTGCAACAGAACAGGGGAAAAAAAAAACTAGAAATAAATTGCAAGAATTAAAAAGAAATCTAACATTTGGGTTTTATAAACTGAAAAAAATTCTATCCTAAGAAGGTTAATGGAAAGTCATGCCTCATAGTCAGATGGTAAATTGTCATTATCTTAATTTATTACAAATAGTAGACACAGTGGGGCTGAATGATTTAGAGCTTCTTGTAAGATTTTATATAGTAAATGACATCTTAGAGTTCTCTCAGAGACACCCAAACTATCTATGGTGTTTATAAGGTCAGTAAGTAAATTAGGGCTGGAACAATTAATTGGGTTAATCAATTATTTAAATAATCATCAACTAATTTACTAATTGATTAAGTGGAGCATAGAGACTCTAGAACATGCCTGTAAATGACAGAGCAAACCACTTAGAGCAGTAAATATACCAGAATTGTAAAAAAAATAAAAAATAAAAAAAAGTCTTGCATTTAAGATAGAAAAACTTTTTGTCCGTCAATATGCTCTATTATTATACTCACTAAAAGGACTGTTAAGGTCACTCTTAAAACTGTGTCTGAAGTTTTTTTTTTCTGAACCACCGAAACCATTTTATATGAGTGTTCGAATGTGTAATGGATGAAAAAGACATGCACTCACAATTTCCCATAATGCACCTTGAAAAGTGATGATAATCCATGGTTACTAGACAAACGGATATATCCTAGATTGCTTTGCGAGAGCTCTGCTTGCAAAGCATCATGGGATTTGCTGTGGCGGCCACAAATTACAAAGATGGAGCAGGCACCGTGCAGGGAGGAGGAGTTACGTGACCAACAGGGAGGGAAAAGTAGTGATTCTCTGTCCAAACGGTCAGGTAACTGAGTTCACTATAAAGTCCACTATATAGTCCCCACTCTATATAGTGATGGAGGGATTTAGGGGTTAGGACGGACGTTCAGACACAGACTTCCTGTCTACTGGTGGTTTCTGTTGTCTTTTAAAATAACCTGGAGGCTCCTCTCCTGTGGAACCAGCTAAACTAAAGCTTTCTGTTTATCCTGAGCTGTCTGCAAAGTTATTCTGCTACTGACTTGGGTGGAGGTACATCTAAAAGCTTATTATTCTTTCTTCTACTAACCTCTTTTTTTTTATTATAAGCAATTTACCCAATTTGGTTTTAAAAACAGATGCTGCAACGTTTTACTTTGTCACTTTCCTGAAAACAGCCACTGAAAGACACTAGTAAAGTTTTCACTTGGTTACCGATCATATGAATCTTCTCACCCAACCATATTCTAGTTACCTCTTTTTCTTTTATAGATTTCATTTTTTTATTTCCAAAACCACCAGGTGGTTGAGGTAGAGATGCTCATAGTAAGATGATTCCTGCTGGAAGTTTCCCTCCCGTCAAAAAGCTACTGTTACTTCCCACTGTCGCCACATGCAAAGCCAGAACAAGCTGTGTGTCATTGAATCCAACATGTGTATATGAATAAACTTGATGGATCTAAATGGAATTTATAGAAAATATATGTATTTTGACTTGGGTGGAGGTCCATCTAAAAGCTTATTATTCTTTCTTCTACTAACCTCTTTTTTTAATTTTATTATAAGCAATTTACCTAATTTCGCTATGGTTTTAAAAACAGATGCTACAATATTTTACCTTGTGTGATTATTAATCGGTTGATATATTATAAACGAGTAGCAAAATAATCGATAGTTTCAGCCCTAAAGTAAACATTAACTCAGCACAAGGCTTATAATGAGGGGATGTCCTAATCTAATGTTAATATCAGCCAAAAAGCAAATCTCGGAATATATCTGCCTGGATCTAAAATCTGCTGCTTTCATTATGCTGATATAAACACCCTGCTTCTTTCCACTTCCGTCTGGAGTTTATTTAATCCATTGTTTAATAATACATGGCTCAGTTGTTCTCATCACTATTGTCTGTTTAAGAAATATCACTTATTCAACCCTTTTTAAATGTTCCAGGATTCATGTAGGATTCTTGCTTATATGACATCAGCATCACAATGGAAATGAAATAGAGGTCCCTGATTAGAAAGTTTTTTTAACAGTAAAGAAAACAAAGTACAAAAGGCTTCATATTGCACGGATTGCAGGTCACCATTCCGTTGTTATGATATCGATTGTCTCTGAATCTTGTTTTGGATGTGAGGATGTGTTTGCCCACACAGGGTGAGAGCATCACATTTTAAAAAAACATCCCTATAATGGGCTGCATGCAGCCTGCAGCTCGTTATGATTTCTGTGCACCGGCAGCATTTTGCTGCTCTGAAAAGAATGCATTTTTTTTTTTCCACATGTGGAACATTTCTGAGGGCTGTAAATCTCAACTAAGTGCTTGTTGCAGAAGCTCAGAGAAGGTTGAATTCTACATGATTCTTTCTACACTGAGGGGCAGCTTTATTTTTTATTGGGCCGAAACAATTCATTGGAATAACCCTATAATGCCAAATGTATATTATTTGATACATACGGTTTGTGAAATGTTTTGCATCTGACACCTTTTGCATAATGTATTGGTAAAAACTTTGCTCAAAATCCTATTGTACACAATCAGATATACATGATAACAGCCAGTAGAAGACTACACAAAAAATAATCTTGACTTATCGCATGGTAATAAATTATCAATATCAAAAATGTATTTCTGTTTTTTCTTTTTACATATTTTGTTAAAAGGCCAAATAAGGAATTCAAACCAAAAAAAGTCATTTTCTGTTTTGTTTTATTCTTGGATCGGGCTTTAAAGGGTTAATTGTGATTAATTGATTATTGAAATATTCGTCAACTGATTCAGTAATCGATTAATCATTAACTGCAGTATAGAGACTGTAAAACATGCCTGTAGCTGACAAGTGACCCACTTAGAGCAGTATTTATGTCAAAATTGTATAAATCATATAAACATTTTTCATTTAAGATTAAAAAAACTTTTCAATGTGCTGTATCCGGAACTCTTCAAGTGGAAAAGTTTTAGTTTCACCTGGTTTGATTTTGTAAAAAGTCTTCTTTAAGGAACCTTTGTCTATTTGATTATTACTAGATTAATCAGAAAATAATCAACAGATAATTTGATACGTAAAATAATAATTAGTTGCAGCCCTAATTTTTCATCTTGTCTCATATCTTCCACAGGTCCTGAGTTTAATAATCCTGATCTGCTACGCTTCATCCTGGTATGGAGGCTACACTGCTGTTGCCATCTGTGAGATGGTCTTTGCTTTAGTCTTCTTCTGCGTCTTCATGATGGATTTGGACAAGCAGCTTTCTGTCATCAGCTGGGTGTGGAGTGTGAGTCCTCAGCAAGTTCAAGTAACACCAACGCAAATCTGTGGCCACTTGTGAGATATGTTACCGTCTGTTTTCCCTCCTTTTCTGCAGGATCTTATCCGCGCTTTAACTGGCACTCTATGTTACATCATCACCTCGCTCATCTGTGTCATCAGAGGAGCCGGCGATGGCGCGCTCATCGCAGGCGGGGTCAGTTCCAACCTCTTGACTCAGTTGATCTCTCTAGTCTGTTCTGAAACTCTGCATCCTGATTATGTTATTTAGCTACCGTTTACCCGTCGACCTGTTTCTAGGACACGTGCAGAAAAATACTTCTGTTGACTTGGATACGAGTACAAACTTTGTCACTATTCCGTCATTCTGAGAACCAGATAGCATCACACGTTTCTTCCTATTCCGGTTCTGAGAAAACGGTTAATTATGAAATAAAGATTTTTCATTAGATTATAAAAAAGAAAGTTAGGGTACCTTTCAGAGCGCGGTGCAAGGAAGTTGTGAAAACACAAGGAGGGGAGAAAAAAGTCTTAAGATGAAACCTTGGTGCAGGTGCTTCCCCAGGCAACTTAGATTTTCTTTTTACATTCCTTCAGAAAAGAAACGTGAAACCTTTAACGCAGAGGGCAAGACCTTGCAGCAGCAGCTGGGAATAAAATGTTAAAAAATGGTGTAAAATGAGCAGCACAGTAGTAAAGCTTTCTGCCTTAATGCACATGGTTGAGAGGCTGAAGCCTGGATTTCAGATTAAAGCAAGGTTCCCTTTTTCTTTAACCACATCCTTTCTAGCTTTGGGTCTATCCCTGGCTGGGTTACAACACACTGCGATAACCATCTGCATCCGGTCAGTGGTGCAACGGCACAGCTTACCTACAACTGTTTATTGTTAGATGGTATCTGGGTGAGTTTATTTAGTTAGGTAGGAGGAAATTATGTCGGTGATATAAAATAAAAACTTTGAAAGCTGATTAAAAAACAACTAAAACCGTTTTTATTCTTTTTTAACACCATGTCACTAAGATGTATCTCAATTAATTTTTAGAAAATTTAAGTTGTGAAATATTTCAAATTATAAAATACATATATTTTCTATAAATTCCATTTATAACCATCGAGTTCATTCATATACACATGTTGGATTCAATGACACACAGCTTGTTCTGGCTTTGCATGTGGCGACAGTGGGAAGTAACAGTAGCTTTTTGACGGGAGGGAAACTTCCAGCAGGAATCATCTTACTATGAGCATCTCTGCCTCAGCCACCTGCTGGTTTTGAAAATAAAAGAAAGAAATCTATTAAAGAAAAAGAGGTAACTAGAATATGGTTGGGTGAGTAGATTCATATGATCGGTAACCAAGTGAAAACTTTACTAGTGTCTTTCAGTGGCTGTTTTCAGGAAAGCGACAAAGTAAAACGTTGCAGCATCTGTTTTTAAAACCAAATTGGGTAAATTGCTTATAATAAAAAAAAGAGGTTAGTAGAAGAAAGAATAATAAGCTTTTAGATGTACCTCCACCCAAGTCAGTAGCAGAATAACTATGCAGACAGCTCAGGATAAACAGAAAGCTTTAGTTTAGCTGGTTCCACAGGAGAGGAGCCTCCAGGTTATTTTAAAAGACAACAGAAACCACCAGTAGACAGGAAGTCTGTGTCTGAACGTCCGTCCTAACCCCTAAATCCCTCCATCACTATATAGAGTGGGGACTATATAGTGGACTTTATAGTGAACTCAGTTACCTGACTGTTCGGACAGAGAATCACTGCTTTTCCCTCCCTGTTGCTCCACCTTTGTAATTTGTGCCTGCCACAGCAAATCCCATGATGCTTTGCAAGCAGAGCTCTCACAAAGCAATCTAGGATATATCTGTTTGTCTAGTGACCATAGATTATCATCACCTTTCAAGGTGCATTATGGGGAATTTTGAGTGCATGTCTTTTTCATCATGTTCTACTCACCCATATGAGTTTTGTGTCATTTGGAGACGTTCTGAAGATATTCCGTTAGGTTATATCCAAGTAACGTCTTCCTATGGGCAACAACTTGAAGGCACAAACTAAACTGTTCATAATTTATCATTTATGGTACGCCAGCATTCATAACATGTAGGCCAATCACTGTCCCCCAGACATCTGCGGTTATATTTTTTATATTTAGATTTTTTAAAAACAAAGCGGCGCGTGTATGACATCATTCGCGCGCGTCAGCTACCGTTCATTCATCCTGTCCGCTGAACTGCTGCTAGTTTTCCTCACATGCCTGGAAGTTGTCTAGCGCTACTACCACAGATGATCTCGCTCTCCAAATGGAATTGAACGATTCACATTAGCTAGAATGAATAGAAGGGGTAGAGCGTAGCCGCCTGTGGCCCGGGCTGCCTGTCACAACTCCAGTCCGGCGCGCGGATGTCTGGGTGACAGTGATTCGCCTACATGTTATGAATGCTGGCGTACCATAAATGATAAATTATGAACAGTTTAGTTTGTGCCTTCAAGTTGTTGCCCATAGGAAGACGTTACCTGGATATAACCTAATGGAATATCTTCAGAATGTCTCCAAATGACACAAAACTCATATGGGTGAGTAGAACATGATGTAATAACGTAAAATCAAGGGCCCAACGTAAAAAAACTGGCATTTCCCTTTAACAGCCCATTCATTATTAGTGTGATCGTTCTGACTGTAACCTTTCAGTCTGATACTTTCAACCCATGTTTAAAACTGAAGAAGCTTTCAGTCAAGCTGCCGTCTTCTTTAGAACATGAAAATATGAGTGAATGGACAATGAAGTCAGTGTTCTGTAGTCAGCGTCACACAACCCTGCCTGGTTTTAGTGCCATAAGAAGTGGGAGAAGCTGAAAGGGTATTTGTCTGCATCCAAACCTGACTGTTACATCACTTTTCTCAGAAGGAAAATTACAGCAAACCGGAAACATCTCATGCTTCCATTAACAAAAATAGATGATTATATCAATAATAGTGGGGAACAAAAACAGTTTTTCTTCTAAAGTATTTGTGAAAGTATCTGTTGTTTTTAGGCAAGGCAAGGCAAGGCAAATTTATTTGTATAGCACAATTCAGTACAAAGATAATGCAAAGTGCTTTACATGATTAAAATACAGGAAGATAAAACAGAATCAAAGATCAAAAAATAAAATAAAATAAAAAATGCAGAAACAAAAAAAGAACATTAAAAACTGTTGGACTAAAGAAAATATGTTTTAGTTGAACTGTTTAACTAGAACAGTGGAAGGCAATCCTAAACAAATGTGTTTTTAGTCTTGATTTAAAGGAACTCAGGCTTTCTGCACTTTTACAGTTTTCTGGAAGTTTGTTCCAGATAAGTGGAGCATAGGAACTAAATGCTGCTTCTCCATGTTTAGTTCTGGTTCTAGGTATGCAGAGCAGGCTGGAGCCAGAAGACCTGAGTGGTCTGGAGGGTTGATACACTGATAGCAAGTCTGTGATGTATTTAGGTGCTAAGCCATTCAGAGATTTTTAGACTAACAGAAGTATTTTAAAGTCTATTCTCTGAGATACAGGGAGCCAGTGTAAGGACTTTAGAACTGGGGTGATGTGCTCTACTTTCTTAGTCTTAGTGAGGACACGGGCAGCAGCGTTCTGGATCAGCAGCAGCTGTCTGATCCACTTTTTAGGCAGACCTGTGAAAACACCGTTGCAGTAATCAATTCGACTAAAAATAAACTCATGGATTAGTTTTTCCAGATCATGCTGAGACATTATAGCCTCGTGAGACCATCCTGATCTCGCGAGCTTTCAAGGTTTCACTCGCAGATCAGTCTGGCTACTTTCCGTTAAAGAAAATTTGGAGCCGTTCACCAAACGAACGTCCAATCAGCGTTGGCTTTGAGGCGGGTTGAGGTGTGACGCAACGAGAAGCGCGACAGTTCAGTCTAAAGAACATGGCGGCTTCAGCCGATGAAACTAGCGTTAGCGTGGCTATCGAGCAAGTTTTATCGGAATTACAGAGTATTTCTTCACTGAAGGAAGAGCAAAACACTGCTCTGGAGGCTTTTCTCAGAGGAAAAGATGTTTTTTCTCTTCTCCCGACTGGTTAATTGTCTTTAAATGCTTTTGGAGGTTCAAGTTAGGGATTTTTCTGTATGTTTTGATATTAATGAAGTTTGCATTTTGTTATATTTCACAGGTGTTTGGCTTGATCGCCGGTATTCTGTTTGCTTATGACACGTACACCATCTACCTGCAAATCAAGAGCGGCAGGACGCACACAGCAGCTCCCACTGGTAGGAACGGTGCCGTTAATTCTCTCACAAACCCATTCCCTATGAAATATAACTCACAGCTCATACGGTATACATTTTGATCCCATTTGATATTAAGTATACTTCCCTGATCTGCTTGTCTAAATGAACTTCCAGGTGAAGGAGTCTAAGCAGGCCGAGCTGCATGCATCTGTCAACGAAGCTGCAGGAACACCGGAACAGAGAAGAGCAGCTAAATGAGGGAAGACGGACAGTAAAATGAGCAGGTCACAGTTTTAATCATTGCATCTGTGTGGTGTGCACAAATGAGGCCGTGGCTGAGAGGAGATGACATAACTAAAGTAAGGCTGTACATGTGTGCTACGTGGGGAATCCCCCACACCAGAGATAGACCACCAACCTAAACAGGGAAGCCTGTCATTAGACAGGTAACATAAAACTCCTGGTGTCTCCTGTAAGCTTTTCTCATAAATTTCTCTGCTATTAATGGACTGCTGTAGGAAATATTAACCATGTTATTTGGACTTTAGAAGAAACTGATGCCTTAGCGGTTATTTAAAAACATTATTACACTCATCAAGCTTTTGCTGTCAGGTTATTTTCTGTGTAAAAATGTTCTTTAAGTTAAATATTTCATCCAGTTATTTGATCACATCAGTATCTCTGCTTTATAGACCCTAAAATGGAAAGTTCAGGAAATAGGTTTTCTTCTTTTTTTTGTGAAGAGGTTGTGAGCAATAAATATTTCACCTGGTTTAGTTAACAGAGCTTGTGATAGTGTATAATTCACAGTTTAATCATATTTGACTGGTTGTAATCCAACATGTTCTAGTTAAGGCTCCGTTCTTTGTGCCTAGAGCTCACTTTTTGGTGTGGAAGTGGTTACTGTGAGTAAAGCACTCCAAGTCCAATGCCTTCAGTGTTACGTCACATAGATGTAAGAAGCTTTTAAAAGGTAAAGTGTGCTTTCCACAATACAGTACAGTACAGCAAATGGGGTCTTTTCTATATATTGTAGCTTTTACACTCCATGGAAATCTTATTTTTAAGTTATGTGACTCTTTCATCTTTAGCTATATACCACTCTATGTCCTCCCTCACACTCCTTGTCTCACCACTTCCAGTCTTTCTGGCTCTCTTTTTTTTACATTGAGTCCTACATAGAGCCACAATCTAAGCTGCAGGTTTAGTATTTTGTATCCCACACAAATCGAGTCAGATTACTTCTCGGGTTACCATGCTATGATGACCACAACCACACAGAGGAGGTTCTTAATACCCAGACCATGTAGAGGCAAAGCAAGCGGAGCAGAGAGGCACTAATAGGGGAAAAAAACAAAAAAACAATTTACAATACAGTTTAGGGTCTTGATTCTCTTATCGGGGAACAGTGTAAGTCTCAGCTTCAGAATGTTCCATCCATCTTCTATACATTTTCTTCCCCTTAGTCCTTGTCAGGGTCGTGAGGGGCCGGTGCCTGAGACCCCCAGCGACACACAACCATGCACAGACACACACTCACACCTAAGGACAATTAGAGAAGCCAGTTAACCTAACAGTCATGTTTTTGGACTGTGGGAGGAAGCTGATGTACCCGGAGAGAACCAATGCATGCACAGGGGAAAAATGCAAACCCCATGCAGCAGAGATGGGAAATGTGGAGTCAACAAGTCATCTCCATGTCATGTATTTAATCTACCCAGCCAGTTAACCAGGTGAGTCCAATCTGCACAGGTTGATTCACGGTGAAGATTCGACTCACCTGCTTCAGTGGGTGGGTAGAAAAAATGCATGACATGGAGATGACTTGTTGACTCCACCTTTCACTTCTCTGCCATGCAGAAAGACACTGGGCCGGGAATCGAACCCACGGTGTCACTGAGCAGCCCTCTAACTGGAATCATACTTTTCAAATATGCAATGAAAAATCTACAAATCTCTGAAAATGAGATTCTCAACATTCGTTACAGAAATTTACTATATTGTAAGATCAATCACCCAACAGCCACCGTGATACTATAAATTTATCAAAATGAATAAAATCCAATCTGACTGGTTGGTAGATTTTGCACAAGGGAAAGCTGATTTTTAAACCTGATGTGTATGAGTCTATACTAAAATGTCATCATCATTAACTGCCTAAATGTGCAAAAGCAGAGCCAACCAATCAGACTAATTTAAATTTGTTTTCTTGACCCAAAAGACAAAAAAAAACTTTTTATATTTGGACACCAAATAAAGTAAAACAAACAAAAAGCAGTCAGACAAAAAACAACAATTAAACAAATATTAATGATATGTTAATAATCGCTAAAGGCTATTGGCTACACGGATTGTATGATCTTAAAGTGTTGCCATTGGTTCTTGCAACAGAGGGGCCCAAAATTGGTCAACTTCTACCACAGCTTACGCTTTAGCATCCAGGCGACATCAGACCAAAGCGTCTCAGGCAGCTGACTCAGACAAAAAAAGACAGTTGGTCCCAGAACTGTTCATAAGACCTAAGAGCAACAGGCTTCAGCAAGCATACTTCTGGCGCCATTATGAGGCCCCAGTCGCCCTATGACCTTTACAGCTGTTTGTAATAAATCCTGCAATATTCTCACTCTAGAGGGCGCTGTTGCCTCTATATAAACACCCCAATCTTAGAGGAGGGATGATGCTGAAAGACATTATTGACCTTTTATCCATCTTTCAAGCTTTTATGGAACATAACCGCTTTCACATCAGCTTACATGTGGGATCCTATGTAGCTCTAAGCAGGATTTAAAACTTTATTATTTCTATATTTATTTTCTATTCTAAATCTAATCTGTTCTTAAAAAGTAAATAATCTAGATGTTTTATCTTTTGCAAGTGAGATATTGAAAGCTCATAACCTCTTAACAAAACCTTAACTATTCACAGTGCTATTTGGATGATCTGTTAGTTTCTTCATCTTTCCTGTAGTCCTAAACTACAGGAAATGGGGTATTTCTACAATATTGTTCTATTCCTTTGATTTTCTTTGTAACTTTTGGATCTCAAGATGGTTTTTTTTAAACAAGTCTGTTCCTTTTTCCTATTGTTGCTCTGATGTTGAATCACTAGGATTCTCATCAGTACCACACAGTTTGTCATCATCCCTCACTTTAACTCATCTTTCTTTGATTCTTGCTCAGGTTATATTCCTATATACACGTGTAACACTTTTTAAGATGCAAAACATCTTTCTGTTAAACTTGTATCCCGATACAGTGGAGGCCTTTTTTTTTGTGTGTTCGGGTTCTCTTAAGATATTGAGAAATGTAATCTTGTTAGTATGTTGGAGGCAAATCTTATCATTCTAATGTTTTTTTTGTTTGTTTTTCTAATGGTCTGTAGTCTGTATTTTGTAATGCAGATTATAGTTGCTTTAAGAAATAAACCCTCATTATAATAAAGATTATTTGTATTTCTATCTTTTGTCCAACTTTTCTATAAAGTAATGAAATTCTGTTAAATTTGTTTATGAAGTTTTGGGTTCTAAGATGTTGTTTCTCTGTATTTCCACTAGAGGGCAGCAGTTAGTCACTGATTAGCAGACCTAAACCCAGTTATATTTAATTTGTGTAACTTTACTTTAACCTACTTTACTTAGTGGTTTTAATGACACATTTTTTTACCATGTCATTGTTGATAAGGGATAAAAATATATATTTCATAGAAATTCCAGTGAGGATCAAGGTTCATGCAGAGCAGCATTAATCTGTGATCACTAATCTCATTTGTTTTTCTCATATAAAGAGAGTGCATCCATGCTGCCCCCATGCTTCATTCTGAGATTGTATTGTTTTTTTTACTCATGTAAAATCCCTTCCTTTATTTAGTAACTTCAATTGCATTCATGTTATTTTTAAAGCCCAGTGGTGGAATGTTAATCCCTTATTTGGGATCATACCAGCATTTAGCAAACTGCTTCCTACGGTCTTTAAAAGCAGGATGATAACATTAACTCTCCCCAAACGGAGTTGTTTACAGATTTCCTTGTTGAATGTTTTAATATTGTCTTGAATTTTTTATATTTTTTTAATTAAAGTAAGGTTTTCAACAGTGTCATTGAATGGCTCAATCCAGATCTGTGTTGCAATGTTTTTGTAGCTTTTTTTTTTGTCTGTCACTGTGAAGAAAGAGCTTAGTTATAATGTAATATTCTTGTTTTATTAGTCCATAGATCATCGACTTAAATAATTTAAAGAACAAGCTGAGGGCAGGGCTCTAAGGAGCTCGGTCACCCGGGGAGATCTCTGAATGGACGCACTGCTTCTCATCATTAAAATAAGTCTTTTGGTGGAATTGGGCATTAAGCCTTTCTTTAAAAATGTTCCAATCATGTGCTACCGGGAGAAGACCCCAAAAATAGATCCAGGAATCATTTAAGGAACTGCATACAGTGCAGTGCCCCTCTGGTATGAGAACATCTTTGGATTCATCAAAACAGGCTTCAAATTCAGAAAAATTTGGTCTTGGATGGATGAATATTATGCAGTATTTTTGTCTTTATTCTCTGAATGTGTTACGTTTAGACTGGGCATGCGGTAAATCCAAAAAGGTTAGCAGAATTGATAAAACTTCATATGCATTAGATCCTTGTTGTAAAGTAAAACAGATTGAGATTTAATATAGCTTTAAGTTGGGCTTCTTATTTGGATTAAATATAGCGTACGCTCAAATAGTTTGGCAAGAAAAAAATTTTTTTTTTGTAAATTTTTACTAGATGTGTTTTAAATAGATAC